>JACAVU010000003.1:4748991-5017409 GCA_014183005.1 Castanea mollissima | reverse complement strand
AGGTACAATATGATTTGGTCATCACAAGGTTTACATGTGTGATGATATGCTCACTAAACTGTCTGAATTTATTTTTAAATATAAAATTAGTTAGACTTTTTAGTGTATGTGTATGTGTGTGGTGTTCTTGGGAGCTAAATGTGTTACTCTTTGTTGTTTAAAAAATGATGTTGAGAGGTTAAAATTTTGGTTGGATCATTGGCTGAGTTGCATATTGGATTGCATTCATATTTGTATTTTTCTCTTCTTGAAAAACTGTTTTTAAGCCATCTTGAACATTCTCGATACCTTTGATACCTAGCTTATATGTGAGCTTTTTTATTGCATCCTATCGCAATCTCGACACCTCTCTATAGCTAGTGGATCAATCAAGAACCTTCTGACCTCTCAATAGCTTCTCGACAAATGATGGATCGATCGAGCTTCTTTTTCGTGTCTGATATTTTGTTCCTCGACACCTCCTTGATAGCTGTATCTATCAACACCTATGTTCTTGACACCTACCTCAACACCTGTCTCGATACCTCTTGACACCTCTGTCTATCGAGATTACTGAGGTTCTATATATTCTTTCAGCACGATTCGGACCTCATTTTCTCGATCTCTTTCGATCTATCCACACCTGTTCATTTTCCAAATACTCTTTTCTCTCTCAAAACCTTCAACCCACGTGATTTTTGGCCTCTTTTGCTTCAAATCACTTAGTATGATCTCTATTTCTCTCTTTCCTCATGATCTTTTCATGCATTCATACCTAGGTTTTGAGTTTTCAAAAAATTTTGGGGTTTTTCAAAATTGTTGAGTGTTGTGAAATCTTGGGATGGATTCTTACTTATATAAGTTTCAAATCTCATACATTGCATTTCATGAGCATTATAACTGTATTATCATGCATTTAGATGTGTGCAATTGATTGTGTGCTGGTAGGATTGGATTTGGCTGAGCCCATGATATCTTTTAAATTGCATGTCACATGTTCATGCATTTTTCATGCATATGTTCTTTTCTTTCATATACTTATTATATTTGAAATGTATTGGGACTTTTCTGAGTGTTTCTTTCTTCCCCCTCTCTCTCTAGTTTACGTTAGTGTGTCAATGGCACCAAAACGTAAGTCTGCTCCATCCTAGAACCCTTTTCATTCTAGGGCCTCTTCGTCTTCTGATCCTACTCCTTCTTCTATTCGGTTCCATGATGAGAAAGCCCAAAAGGACTTCTCGGAGAACTTCTCTAAACGAGGTGTTCATTCGGAACGCCAAGTTCTTTTGTCGGATTTCGTCGACACTAACCTTCCCAATGTCATTCACAGTCTGGAATGGGAGTCATTGTGTGACGTCCCGATCACTTATCCTTCCATGCTTATGCATGGAACTAATACTTCAGTACCTCTCTTTCATACTTGCATTTGAGGTACACGCATAGTAGTCACACCGGTGTTGGTATCCGATGTACTTCATGCTCCGAGGGTTGCGCATCTTGACTACCCTGGTTATGAGCGTTTACGAAATATGTCCAAAGACGAGATGATCTCTGCTTTTTGTGAGCATCCAACTGATTGGGGTGAGCATCAGTTTACATCATGTCGACCTTTTGCTAAATGTCCTAGATTCTTGAACATGGTGATGACTTTTGTTTTGCATCCTCTCTTTCACTACAACTCTATCACTGAGTCTCGTGCTCATTTTCTGTTGTCTCTTCTTGAGGATCTTTCTATTGATTTTCCCTTACACTTCATTATTTCTATCATAGATGTGTATAAGGATACGACTACCCGTGATAAGCTCATCTTTTCTTTGCTATCACGCGAATTTTATGCCATTTTTCTGTTCATTTTCTCTCATCCGACCACTTCTCCTTTATGTGTGTCATTGACTACGCTACTGTTAAACGGAGCGAGGCACAGTTTCATTTGAGGCGGTCCAGTTCAGTAGCTCCTCCCACTCCTTCAGCTCCTTCTACCTCTGCTCCCTCTACTTCAGCGAGAGGTGTGACTTTGGATGCGATCATAGTGCAATTTCAGCGCATGAATGCCCGCCTTAAAACACTTTCTACAGATTTTATTAGGTGAACACCCGTGTCGGCCATATTGCTAGACGACAGGCACGTCTTGGTGGTTTTGTGGAGTCTTCCTATCCTCCTCCCGAGGCATCTGATGATGGTTCCAACGATGATGATGATGATGATGAGGATGGAGATACTAGCTCTTCCAGTTCTGACAAGATGTCTACTTGATACTCTTACCCTTTGTCACTCGTGACAAAAAGGGGAAGTGGTTTTGGATATAAGAGTAATCATTCTTAGGAGGAGAGTTAGGATATAGGAGATTTTTGTTAGGGGGAGGGTTTGTTTGCTTTTGAGGGATGTAGTAAGGATTACATGTATCTTTTCTTTTCTTTCTTTGTTGGAGATACATTGTTCTTGTACCTAGATCTTGTGACCATTTTTTTTACATACATGATGCTTATCAAGTAGTATATAAGATGATGTATATGTTATTCACCTATCTTTACATGTGTTGTTTCTTTTCTTTCTTTATACACATGCTTCTTATTTTTGTATGCAATCTATTATTTCTACTTTACACAAAGATACCTTGATGTGTTTTGTTTAAAGTATTTTAGAAATATAGGTTGTCAAAGTCTACTTGCCATAAACTCTTTTCTTGCAAAAATTTTCAAGAGTTTGTGTTAGGATAGATTTTATTGTATTTAACAAGTGAGTATGAGTTGAGTGTTTTATAACTTCTCTCATATGTTCATTTGTTTGTTGTGGTTTTATCACAGATTGCCAAAGGGGGAGATTGTTAGGACATATCTGGTTCACTTGTTAGAAACATATGTCATTTTTTGATATAATTGGCTAATCCTTTGAAAAAACATACTTTACTTGTATTTTGGTAGATCTAGGATGTTTTTAATGCTTCAAAAAACCTTGTTTCAAGATCAAGTGTTAAAGCCTTGCAAGTCTGTCTAAGAATCAAGTTGAAGAAGTTCTTGTCATTAAAGCTCGACAGCTGGCTCAACAGTTTCATCTATCAAGCTTTAATACGCTATTCTAGCCCCGAGGATCGACAATTGCTCAACAACACCTCGACACCTCTAGCTGTCGAGGTTTAAGAAAAACAGAATTTCAGATCTGTTTTGATTCCAATCCATGGATATGTCTTTGGGCCTTCTTTTTTCATAACTCTAGACATATATAAGGGTTATTTTAAGGGTCGTATTTGAAAAGACAACTAAGACACAAGTTGCAAAAAATTTGTTCAAGCAATTTATGACCGGAGACAAAGTTTGCCCTAGTTCATCTCTTTGTGAAGAAGTTACTGTGTTTTTGCACCATAGGGTTTTGTAACCAAGCATCTTCTTGTTCTTCATTATGACGATGAACTGAAGAACTTTACAGTCAATATCTTTCTTAAGTTAGTGATTGAAGTCGCGTACTAAGATCTGCGCAATTAGTTAGTCATGTACTAGGAGCCGCGCATTGAAAATGAGATATTGTTACTACAGAATAAGTCCAATTGGATATTGGGATAAGAGTTCAACTATAGGTTGGTAAAAGGTACTGAGATTCCTTTACTTATAATCCCTTGTTGTGATAATAATGGATTCTCAAGAGTGGTGACCTTAAAATCACCCGGTGAGGTTTTTGCCTTGAAGGTTTTTTCATTCGTAAACCTATCACTGTGTCAATTTATTTTTCGCTGCACTTTAGTTTATTGGTGATTTTTTTGTGCTACCACACATTTGCATGTTAAATTGGTTAATTAATTAAATTTGGCTAATTAATCAATTAATCCATCACAAGGAGTCAATACGTTTTTGGCCTATTATAATCTTTTGACAAAATGCACTTTACTTGTAATTGGGTGGATCTAGGATGTGTTTAATACTTCAAGGAATAAGGTTGCAAGTCCAAATGTTAAAGCCATGCAAATCTATCCAAGAATCAAGTAAAGAAGTGCTGGATTTTAAATCTTGAAAACTATCTCGACAGATAGAATCTATCAAGGTTTAAAAGGCTATGTAAGCTCGATGCTCGACAGTTGCTCAATAAATAAGCTATCTATCAAGATTTACGAAAATCAGATTTTCAATTCTAATTTCACTCCAATGTATACATGTTTAGACTTTCTTTTCTTATAACCTTAAACATATATAAGGATTATTTTAAGGATTGTCACATATGATGCAAATGGATGCAATTGAATGCAAAAGTTTTTCATAAGCATATTGTGACTGGAGGCATATGCCCTAGTTCATCTTCCTCTTCAAGAAGCTGCTGCATTTGTACGCCATAGAGTTTTGTAACCAAAGAGTTTTGTGATTTTCATTATGTTCATGAATTGAAGAACTTTACAGCCAACATCCTTTCCAAGTTGGTGGTTAGTCACATATTTGGATCTGTGAATTAATTAGTCAATCACATACTCAGAGCCGTGCATTGAAAATGAGAGACTGTTACTACAGAACAAGTCTAATTAGGTATTGGGGTAAGGGTTCAACTGTAGGTTGGTATAAGGTACTGGGATTCCTTTATTTGTAACCGCTTGTTGTGATAATGGTGGATTCTCGAAAGTAATGACCTTAAAATCACTTGGTGGGGTTTTTAGCTTAGAGGTTTTCCCAATTTCATAAACAAATCAACATGTCAATTTTATTTTTCCACTACATGTTAACTTAGTTGATGATTTGTTTGCGCTGCCACGCATATTGCATGTTAATTGGATTAATTAATTAACTTGGCTGATTAATTAATTAACTTGGCTAATTAATTAGTTAATTCATTACAAAGGGTCAATACATTCTTGGCCTATCAAGTGGTATCAAAGCAGACACACTCTGATTAGGGTTAATTTTTGTTGTGTGATCCATTGACCCCTATTGTCATGGATAGAGGACAATCATTAATTATACCTCCTTTATTTGATGACACTAACTATGCATACTGGAAAGTACACATGTGAGTTTTCTTACAGTCATTAGATGAAAAAGTATGGCAAGCTGTAGAGATAGGCTGGACCAAGCCAAAGGAAGCACCGGTCAATTGGGATGATACTAAGATCAAGGCGGCTAATTTCAACAGCAGGGTATTGAATGCTTTATTCAGTGCGGTCACGAATGAGGAGTTCAAGAAGATATCCTCTACTGAAACTTCAAAAGAGGCATGAACCATCCTCCAAACAACCTATAAAGGAACCAAGGCTGTTAAGGATTCAAAGCTTCATAGGCTTACTACTAGCTTTGAAGAGATCAAAATGGAAGAGGATGAGTCATTCGATGAGTTTTATGCCAAGCTCAAGGACATAGTGGACTTAGCCTTTAATCTTGGGGAAACCATTCTCGAACCTAAGATTGTTAAAAAGGTTCTTAGATCTCTACCCAAGAGATTTCATTCCAAGATCATCACGATTGAGGAATCAAAGGATATTGACAAAATTCCTTTAACAGAGCTGGTTGGCAATCTGCAGACCTATGAGTTGGGTTTAACAATGATTGGAAAATCTAGTAAGGGCAAGAGCATGGTACTGATAGCCAAGAGTAGTGACACAGATAAGTCTTCAGACGATGAAGATTCTAAAATGAAATCCTACATTACAAGGCAGTTTAAAAAGTTTATGAAAAATGCCAATACAAGAGGATTTGATAAAGACCGCAAATAGTCCAGTTCGTCTCAGTTCAAGAACTAAGACAAAGGAAAGAAGAATGCTAAGGAAGGTAGTCAGTACACTGTTCTCTCCAGACCTAAGTGTTTCAGATGTCAAGGCTTTGGACACATGAAACAAGAGTGCCTAACGTATTTCAAGACCATCCGGAAAAGTAAGGCCCTTGCTGCTACCTTGAGTGACACCTAGCCTAAGGATGATTCAAATAATAAGGATGATGGAATCCTGAATGCCTTCATTGCCACTGTGAATCCTACTGAAGGGATTGATAAAGAAGTGGATGAAGAAGAGGGCTTGGGGGAGTTTATGTTTGAGAAGATGGATGAACAGGATGACATCCACACAACCTATGCAAAATTGTATAAGGTCTCGAAAAAGCATGAGAAATTGTATAGGTTGGCCACCAAGAAGCTCAGTGATGTGGAGCTTGAATGAGAAGAAATCTCCACAGAGTTTGATAAAGCTAATCAGACTATTGGAGTACTGCGGTTTGAAAACAATTTCTTGGCTGAGAAGACTAAGAAGCTTGAGGCAAAACTGTTCTAAGTCAAAGCTCAATTCGAGAGGCCTTTAAGTGCAAAGCTTGATGAGATGCTTAGCTTCCAGAAATCTAAGAAGAATGATGTGAAAATTGTTTTAGCTAGTAAGAACATAGACAAGGGTAAATCTATCTTAGAATCACCCCCTAAGCTTGATAAGAAAGAGATTAAAAACCCTAGGGCTAAGAAGGAAAATACTCAAAAGTCTAAACAGAAAAAGCAATATCTCTATCATCACTATGGAGCAACTGGACATACTCGACCTAATTGCTGTAAGTGCTTAGCCACTCAACAGAGCAACAGTATGATCTCATCGAAAACTCAGAATCAGTTTTCATCCTCTTTTGCTCCTCTTGGAGATCTACTCAAAACCCTCATGTTCCATTCAAACTTAAATGGTTTCAATTCTTCCCTCTCACCACCGGATCAAGGGTTCGTCAAACGAAAAGGCTCTTCCAAGGTGTGGAAGGAAAATGGCTCTAAGTGAGGTAGTCATCTTTTTTCTCTCTCTCCGTTTCTTGTTTTTGAGTATGCATTACTTGTGTGTATTGCTTTCTTGTTTTGAGCTAATCTAGTTTTATACTTTGCTTAGTTTAACATGTTTTTGTTTTTTTATTCTCAGTTTTTCTTTATTTTTTTTTTCATAAAAATAAAAATAAAAATTTTAAAAATCAGAAAAATACAAAAACAGCGTGTGCTTTGTGTACATTGGTACTTTTATATCTTGGATGACTATTGAAACAAAATTTTCTAAACTTTGTATCTTTTATAGCTTAGATGAGCATCTTTATGCACAACTAAGCAAGTGAGCTTTGTGACTCATGTTTGTAACGAGTAAGATTAAGTAATCTCTTATACTTAACACTCGTATCACTCTTTTTGACAGAAATGACTAGAAAATCCTAAGAGAAAGGCATAAATAACCATTTCACCACTGTTACCCGCCAATCCTAAAATGACATCTATATGCTTCGGCATAGCAAAAGTGCAATTTTAAAAGCTTAACATCATTGGGTATTTCTTTTCTCTCTCTTATATGCACATGCATATGCTTAACAAAAGAAACTATGCAAAGAAAAATAAAAGCAAAAAGAATCAAAATGCTTTAAACATGATTGCAAGTGTGTCTTCAAGGAGATGTGAGAGTTATAGGATGTATCTCAAAGGTAATAGTACCCATCAAGCAGTTATGACTGTATGTGAGTTAGTGTAATTCTTTCATATCTCAAATCATCATAATATGTAGACACTTATGCAATCTTGCGATATTTTTTACACACAACACGCAATATTATTTGCTACTCTTGATACATGTGCAGGTACAATGTGATTTAGCCATCACAAGGAATACATGTGTTAATGTATGCTCACTAAACTGTCTTGACTTGTTTTTGAAATATAAAATTGGTTAGATTTGTTTGGTCTGTGTGTTTTGGATATAAATGCTTGACATTTTTCTTATTAAAAGATTTTTTTGAGAGCTTAAAATGTTGGTTGGATCTTTGGTTGAGTAGCATGTTTAATTGCATTCATGTCTGTGTTTTTCTCTTCTTTGAAAAACTATTTTTAAGCAATCTTGAGAGCTTCTCGATACCTCGCGACAACTAGGCTATCTATCGAGCCTCTTGATCGTCCTTTCTCAATAGTTGTTATCGCAATTTCGATCCATTGAGGTTTTGAGAATTAGATTTAATAGCTTCTCAATCCATCAAGAAAGTTTATGTCTCCTCGATAGCTGCTGGATAGCTTTTTGATCCATCAAGGTCACTTTGCTGTGGACACCTCTCAATAGCTTCTCAATAGCTTCATCTGGCAAGATCTCGACACCTCTCGATACCTCTTGATCCATTGAGCTTCGTGTTTTTCTATATGTAGCGTCAATGCGATTTTTTTTTTCATTTTGCACCGATCTCTCTCAGTACTTTCTGACTCTTCACCTCCCCAAACTCACTTCTCTTACTCCAAACCTCCTCCCCCACTCAATTTTCAGCCTAGATTGCTCTTCCTTCACTGGTAAGATCTTGTTTTCCCTCTTTTTCATGCATTTCATTCATATAGATCTAGGTTTTCAGTTTTTTTTTTTTTTTGGGTGAAAAATTTGGGGTTTTTCAAAATTGATGAGGTTTTTGAAAAAAATTTAGATTGGGTTTTGTTGAAATGATGTGTGTTGGTAGGATTGGATTGGGCTAAGCCCATGATATTTTTACTTTTGCATGACACATGTTCATGCATACGTATCTTCTTCTTCTTTTTTTAATCTTTTTGTTATTAAATGTATTGGTACTTTTCTATTTGTCCCTCTCTCTCTCTTTCTTTCAGTTAGTTGCTCAATGACACCAAACGTAAGTCCACTCCATCTCAGAACCCTCTTCGTTCCGAGGCATCTTCTTCTTCTCCCCCTATTGATTCTACCCCCTCTCATGTCAGGTTTTGTGATGATAAAGCCTGTAAGGACTTTTCGGAGAACTTTTCTCGACGCAGAATTCATTTGAAACGCCAAGTCATCCTATCAGACTTTTTCGATATTAGCCTTCCCACTGTCATCTACAATAGGGGTTGGGAGTCACTTTATGGCTTCCCGATCACTTATCCCTCTGTGATCATATAAGAGTTTTACTCTAATATGCACAGATTTGATTATTCTGTACCTCATTTGATTATTGGCCTTTGAAGTACATGCATTGTGGTCTCTCCGGATCTTATATCCGAGGTGCTACACATACCGAGGGTAGAGTTTGCTTACTACCCCGGCTATGATCGTCTTAAGACTGTGTCCAAAGACAAACTCTCGACTCTCTTCTGTGAGACACCTTCATCTTAGGGTGACTGTCAAAACACCCCTTGCTCGGGCTTTACAAAAGGTCCGAGGTTCCTTAATATGGTGATAACATTTGTTCTCCATCCCTTGTCTCACTTTAACTCCATTACTGAGCCTCGTGCTCGATTTTTGTTATCCCTTCTTGAGGGACTTACCATTGACTTTCCCTCTCATTTCATTTTCTCCCTTATAAATGTCTATAGTGATACGATGACCCGTGATAAGCTCATTTTCCCTTCGGCTATCACATAGATTCTCTGCCATTTTTCTACCTCTTATTCTGAGTCTACACACTTTCCTGTCATGTGTGCCATAGACGCAGTGACCGTTAGACGGAGTGAGGCCTAACTTCGATTGAAGCGGCCATGGACCGAGACGGCAACTCCTTCATCTTCTTCCGTTCCATCTATATCTGCTCCTTCTTCATCGACTGGTGGTGTGACCCTCGAGGCAGTCATGGTACAGTTTCAGCAAATGGATACTCGTCTTGACACACTCAGTGATAAGTTGTATCAGATGAACACCTATGTCGGCCGTATTGCCCGACAGGAGGCTCACCTTGGTGGCTTTGTGGTGTCTCCTTATCCTTCTCCAGAGGCATCTGAGGACGGTGACGATGATGGTGACTCCGACGACGACGATGATGATGAGGATGCTAGCTCTTCTAGTGACAATAAGATGACCACTTGAGTTACTTACCTTTTGTCATTCATGACAAAAAAGGGGGGGTAGTTTTGGTATGAGTGTAGACATGTTCTTAGGAGGAGAGTTAGTATAGAAGATATTTTTTGTTAGGAGGAGTGTTTTCTTTTAATGAGGGATGTAGTGAGGACTTATTGTATCTCATCTGATAAGCCAAAAATGTAGTGACCCCTTATGATGAATTAACCAATTAATTTGCTAAGTAAATTAATTAGATTCAATTACATGCAATGAGCGTGGCAGCACAAACAAATCACCAATTAAATAAATATGCAGTAGAAATTAAATGACACGGTGATTTGTTTAGGAATGGGGAAAACTTACATGACAAAAACTCCACCGGGTGATTTTCAAGTCACCACTCCTGAGAATGCATTATTATCAAAACAAGCGGCTACAAGTAAAGAAATCTCAATACCTTATACCAACCTATAATTGAACCCTTATCTTAATACCCAATTGGACTTGTTCTATAATGACAATCTCTCCCTGTATTGTACAACTCCTAGTACATGACTAACCAATAGATGCGTAGATCCTAGTACGCAACTTGATCACTAACTTGAGAAAGATGTTGGCTACAAAGTTCTTCTGTTCCTCAACACATGAAGATCACGAAGTTGCTTGGTCACAAAATCTTACGGTGTATAAACACAACAGCTTCTTCAAGAATTAGGGCAAACTAGGTCTCCGGTCACACTTAAAGAATTATGCTCTTGTGCAATTATGCTCTTGGTTGTGCTACCTAATCCAGCCCTTAAAATAATCTTATATATGTTTAGGGTTGTAAGAAAAGAAAGCCCAAATACATAATCACAGATTGGATGAAAATCAAAACTGAAAATTTGAATTTCATAAACCTCAACAGATACCCTAGCTGTCGAGCAACTATCGAGCCTCGGGCTGAAACAGCTCTTTTAAACCTTAATAGATGCTAGCTGTCGAGCTTTGATGAATAACACTTCTTCACTTGTTTCTTGGACAAACTTGCATGACTTTAACACTTGAACTTGAAACCTTGTTTCTTAAAGCATTAAACACATCCTAGATCTACCCAATTACAAGTAAAGTGCATTTTGTCAAAGGATTAGCCAATACATAAAATGTTGACATATGTTCCTAACATCCAATTATATATGTCCTAACATTTTCTTTTCTTTACTTTTCAGATACATTGTTCTCACATTGTAATATCAAACCTTGTACTTATGTTGATATATATATATTGAGGTTGTTATTACAGTTTCACCTTGTACTTATGTTGATATATATATATATATATATATATATATATATATATATATATATATATATATTTTTCTCACATGCTTCTTATATATTGTATGTAATATTTTATTTCTACTACACATTAAGATGCCGTGATGTGTTTTGTTTAAAGTGTTTCAATAATACAGGTTGTCAAAGTCTTTCTTGTCATGAACTCCCTTCTTGCAAAAATTTTCAATAGTTTGTGTTAGGATAGATTTTATTGTATTTCACAAGTGAGTATAAGTTGAGTGATTTATGACTTCTCTCATATGTTCATGTGTTTGTTATGGTTTTGTTACGGATTGCCAAAGGGGAAGATTATTAGGATATATGCGAATCATGTTAGGAACATATGTCAATGTAGAATTGGCTAATCCTTTGACAAAATGCGTGTTTAATACTTCAAGGAACAAGGTTTCAAGTCCAAGTGTTAAAGTCATGCCCAAGAATCAAGTGAAGAAGTACTAGATTTTAAATCTCGGCAGCTATCTTGACAAATAAAATCTATCAAGGTTTAAAAGGCTATGTAAGCCCCGATGCTCGACAGCTGCTCGATAGATAAGCTATTTATCGAGATTTACGAAAATCAAATTTTTAGTTCTAATTTCACTCCGATCCATGTATACATGTTTAGGCTATCTTTTCTCACAACCCTAAATATATATATAAGGATTATTTTAAGGGCCGTTACAGATAATGCAAGTGGATGCAACTGAATGCAAAAGTTTTTCACAACCATATTGTGGCCAAAGACATATGCCCTAGTTCATCTTCCTCTTCAAGAAGTTGCTGCATTTGTACGCCATAGGGTATTGTAACCAAGGAGCTTTGCGATTTTCATCACGTTAATGAACTGAATAACTTTATAGCCAACATCCTTCTCAAGTTGGTGATTAGTCACGTACTTGGATCTGTGCATCCATTGGTTAGTCATGTACTGGAAGCCGTGCATTGAAAATAAGAGATTGTCACTATAGAACAAGTTTAATTGGGTATTAGGGTAAGAATTCAACTGTAAGTTGGTATAAAGTACTAGGATTCCTTTACTTGTAACCACTTGTTGTGATAATAGTAGATTCTCGGGAGTGGTGACCTTAAAATCACTCGGTGGAGTTTTTGCCTTGGAGGTTTTCCCTATTCATAAACAAATCACCGTATCAACTTTATTTTTCCGCTGCATGTTAACTTAGTTGGTGATATGTTTTTGCTACCACACGTATTACATGTTAATCTGATTAATTAATTAACTTGGCTAATTAATTGGTTAATTCATCACAAGGGGTCAATACATTCTTGGCCTATCAACTAAGGTTATCATGTATACATGCAAGCAACAAAGAGAGATAAGAATTACAACAAGTACTTAAACCCCAAAAAATAGAATTGTGTAAAAAAATACTACAAAATACAAAGAGCTCATAAATGCTAAAAAGAAGAAGTAGGGAATGCTATGTCCATAATATTTCAAAACACTTAAAAATCCAATAACAACTAACTACCAATAAACTTAAGTGGTAGTTTATTACAAGCTATTATTGGTGAGGCAAAAAAGTAGTTTCAGTAGTAGGTTCAAATTAAAACCAATAACAACTAACCACATATGAATTGTTGTGAAAATATTCTGTATGTAACACTTTTCAAAAAAAGAATGATATTGGAAAGTATAGTAACACGAATTTTTGTGGGCCAAAGACAGAATACTATTGTTTTTCTTTGTGGCTTTTATTGCCAATCGCTCCAGGCCTTTTGCACATCAATTCATCAGTAACATCCTTGGGGAGACACTCAACACTTAACAAATGCTTTTAGAAATTATCTTCTTCCCAGTTTTCCTCCAGGTAAGTAATGTTCTTTTGTACACTGGGGAAAAATGTCCACATACCGCCTGAACTTTCAATCATGGGCCAAAACACCCCTTTAACTTTTATATTGGTCAATTTATTCCTCAAAGCCCATTTCTTTAAAGCCATGAAAACTAATGCTAGTAGCTCACTTTTATCTACCTATGACCAAACATTAAGAGTTTATTAAAACAAAGGAATGTCTTACGATAGGCGTTGTGAATTGCTTAACAAATTCCCCACTCGTTACCAGACTTTCAAACCAAGAATCAAGATTTTTTTTATGATCTAGTTAGATTAGGAAAAAAAACCAGTTTTTCATAACCAAGGATTGGTAATAAAATCAAACAAAGTTAGATGACCAATCACACCTTAACAAAAACCTATTGATTGGTGGTGACTTCACAAACTCATGACAATTTAAAAAAGAATTATTAGTCATAAGAGAACATGCACCCGAGCCCACACACCACCCTCTAAGAAGGAGCGTGCGCATCACTGTTTCTAGGGGGTCGACGACCCTCAAGGTTTCAACACAGCCAATAGGAATATGACAGGTCATTTAATTTAAATTATACAAATAATAGACCAATTAGAATTAAGAGATCATAATCACCTATGGTTGAGACCGGTTTCATGCAAGTTTCCTTTACTGTTAAACCTTAATTCTTTGATATCTTTTAATCCGGTAGTCCAATTAATGCTCATGAACTGTCATTTTGATCGTTATGACCTCAAAAAAATTTATAAGAAGTATTGGAGTTCAAATGGTCAAAATTACAGTCTTGCCTTGAAGACATTAAATGGTGATAATATGCAATGTAATGCAAGTGGGGTTGAATGTGATACAAAAAATGGGGTATGTACAAGTTCAGCCTTCAATCAAATATAAATTGAATTCAGCAAAAGAATAAGATTATCAATACCAATAAAGCAAAAAATCTAAGCAAGAGAAAAATATGATTGTTGATTGAACGCAGAATAAGAAATTTTTTTTTTTTTTTAAAAAAGTCATTTAAGTGTACCTTTAATTGACAAAGAACCGAAAACTATCATAAACAATAACATATATGAAAAAATAGAATAAATATAAATTGTACCTGTTTGGTCCGGGGAAAAAATGCCCACATAGCAAACAATTCAATTGCTTGTTTTCCTCTAGTGGTGTTGACTTGGCTATACTGCAACCTAGTTCTAATATCCCCTTAAATAGCACCGAATTTGGATTAGAATAAAAAGAATTTCAGCTATTCAAAATTTGGGTTTGGCTTACTTCTAATACTTTTTTAACTAAATATGTCTTTTTATTTTAAGTATACAATAACAGGTGATAATGGGTTTTAATTTCTACATTTTATTTAGTTAGTAGGTAATGTGACAGGTTCTCATTAAAATAAAATAAAAAATTCATTTTAAAAAGGTACTGGAGACAAGCTAAACCCTCACCGTTAAACTTTGCCACCATATTCAAATTCATCAAGATCAAACCCCCATTTTCCCAAGTTTAATAATGAGTTTGATACTTTCTACTATTTTCAATAGAAATATCTTGATCTCAAATGCTCTCATGGGAAACTATCGAATTATAAATAAATAAATAAAGCAAGAGTCATCACAGTTAAAGCTAAATCCAATTTCCATTATTTTGGGTATTAATAAAACTCGAAAATTGCAATTGGGTCTCCACTTCTGGGACTGAACCCATTAAGGCATTAACCCATCTGTTAGATGCCTATCCAGCCCGATACGAATCGTTTTTGCCCATTTCCTTTAATCTTTAAATTTGAGTCTGAAGTCACACTGACCTTGATTTGGTTCCTCGCACTCGCACCAATCTCGGCAAAGAATTAACAATCACACTCCGGAGTTTGTGGCTGCACTACTTGATTTGGTTCTTAATTCTCATTTATTTTCTTCATTCCCTTATATCATCCAGAAATCATATTTATTTTGTAAGCATGGTTTATGAGATCAACTATTTTTTTTTTTAATATACAAGATAGAATTTTTACTCTAACCTAATCTAAGTGTATGCGTGTGTAAAGTTCCCTCCTAGAGACTTGAACCCCAGTCTTTACCTCCCATACCCCACAAACACTTATACCTGTGGAGTGACCATCGCACCAAGGGTGTGCAGTGATGAGATCAACTAATGTTAATTTGCTACTTGTTCTGTTCATGGATTTTATTTATTTCATTCCTATCTATAATAATGATAGTGGACTGTGTTTAAAAATAAAATTTTATTTTATTCCTTTTTGACTTACACCACTAAATAATGTTGTATTTAATAGGAGGCACATAGTGGCATAAAAATGTCTTCCATGGCCCATGCTACATGTTTTACTCTAAGATTTGCCATGGTTGAAGAAGAATTAGAGCATTCCCATCAAAACTTTCAAAAAATTTAGTATTTAGCATTTTAAAAAGTTCTTTTATCAATTTTAACAACTCATTTTACAATATATTCAACATCAAAGATTTTATTTTTACCTTCATCTCATTAAAATAATATAAACAACTTAATAAAATAAAACTTCCAAAAAAAGTTCATAGCAACCAACCACTTTCACCACCACCACCATAAACACAACAACCACCATCATCAACAACCCACCACAAAACCCATTAAAATAGACTAACACCACCAGCCACAACAACCATCATCACAATCGCAAGCCACCTCCAAAAAAAAAATCCACCAAGGTCACCACCACCGGAAAAAGAAAAAAAAAATCATAAAAAAACCCACCATTGCCTACCATTACCACCATGACCCACCATAGCACCACCACCACAACACACTGAACCCATGACCCAAAATTGACCACCACCACCATAGCACAGCAAACCATGACCGTTTACCACCACCACATTTTTTTCTTTTGAGAGAGCTTGAGCGAGAGGAGAAGAAGAAAGAGCAAGAAGAGAAAAAGAGATAAGATGAAGACAAATGGAAAAGAATAGAGGAGAAGAAGCCAGCAAATAAAGTAGTTAATTTTTAGAAGAAAGAGAAATAAATGTTTAAGAGGACAAGAGAGAGAATGGAATAAAAAATTAATATTTTTTAAAATTATTGCTACAGTATGATATCAAAGATGAGATTCTACTGTAGCTGAATTCTAAAATATTTAGCATTTTTATTGTGGGCGTATTTTTAGATTTGAGGCGTTAAAAATGTTAAAAAATAGCACTTTTAGTATTTTTAGCACCTTTAATGAAAATACTCTTATTCGAGAAAAACTTATCACAAGACATTCCTCATGCATGTATTTGAAGCTTATCAATGACACAGTGAAAGAAACAGTAGTTTTAAATTATGATGTCTGAAGTTTAATTGCTTAGTACATGCTATACAGTGAACCTTGTTTATTAAAGCAAAACTAAGATAATAATCACTTGAAACTCCGTACTTCTAATAATCTTCATAATAGAAATTGGGTTCATCTGGCTTCTTTGGCAGTAGCAGCAACCTTTTTGGTGCTTTGCGTTCACCATTGTGTTCAACCTTTGAGGTCCCTGCTTCATCTGTCACACCATCTTGCAATCCGTCTTCTGCTACATGGTGCCTGAGCCAAGCTGCTTGGATGCGATGAGCTGCCCACGTTCTCCATTGTGAGGAGTAGAACCTGAAAGTCATCATTGCACAATTACACATGGGAATCATTCCACTCGGAAAAAGAAAGGTAATCAGAGTTCTAATGTAATTTTTCTTCAATGTCACTATGAAAATTCAAATCTAACAATGAAAAAGTATCACAGCCAACGAAAAGATATCATGATCTTTTTTTAATTTTTTGTTTAGAAATCAAATGCGACGGGCATTGAAGATTTTGATGGGGTAACCATGGTATTTCGATTTGAAATTTAACGAAGAATTGATGGTGACATCTTTTTGTACAATTTCTTAACAATATAATTTTATTTTTATAGCCTCACTTTGTTTGGAGAGTGTTGACAATAATCATCCAAAATGTTGATAAGCTTAGCTTAAAAACTAGCCTGAAAATATGCTGGAACTGCTCGCTATGAAGATGCTGAAACTGGGAGGCCACAAACTTCAAATCAGCAGCCCATAGCGCAAAGGCTTGAACCTCTGTTTGAGCTATTACTGTTCTTGTTGAAATGGGAAGACTGGTATAGGAGCGGCGATTCAAAGCCCACGCAATAAGTTCTTCTCCACAGAAGTCACCGGCCTTCAGTATATAAGCAATACCAGGTTCTGCAGTCATAGCGGTCAGGGTTCCTTGCAAGATAAAGAGCATCTCATCCACTGGATCCCCCTCAAGGATAATGCAGCTCTTCTCTGTGTGAAGAACTGGTTTGAGACGATCACAAAGTGCATCAAACAGTTGACTATCCATTTTTTAAAACATTGGCACCTAAAAGATAAAATTGACTTGATGAACACGAGCTAGAAGTTAGACAAAAAGATGTACGGGAAAAAATTAAAGTAAAAATCTCACTCTCTTGAGAAGATTTAAGCACATATGGCGTGTTATGTCCCTTCGGAGGTCCTTAGGAAGGCTTTGAAGTAGATTCTCTTCCTCAACACCTCTGGTTAGTTGCCATTTATATTGTTGGTATCGTCTAACTCGTGCCCTTAATTCCTCAGGGAGCATACGGTGGATCATCCACCGTTCTACACCAGTCCTTTCCACTCTCACTTGAGTCATTTCTTCTATTCTCATTGATGTGGATTGCAGATATCTCTAGACCAGCAAAAGATTCATGATATAGCACTTCAGTTAATCGGAACTTAGAACTATGAGAGTTCTGTGAAAAAGTTTCTAGTCACAAGAGTGGATAGAATTAGCGAGAACAGATCCAACATCATGTTTCTATTGAATATAAGAAAATTGGAAAAGTTAAAATAGAACTGCAGATCTTTAAGAATAAATATATCACAGAGAAATTGAAACAGTTTATTGGATTAGATGAATTCGCTGGAAGTCTTGGTTTTAGATGCAATTAATATTATAATACTTTTGCTTTATACCTTATTTTTAATAATATCTCCTTTGCCATAAATAATTGCCAATCCACTTAAATTATAATATTACACGCATAATATAAATTTTGAAGTGTAGTACAATAGAATTTAATTTATTAAAGACATTATTGTAAGTTTGTAAATAAGTACATATAATATTAAATTATTATTTACAGTTTATTGATAATAAACAATCCAATTGTAGTGAAAATTCATAAATTTGTGAAGAATTAAAAATTTTAATCATAGTTTTACTACATTATGGTGAAAAAATAGTAATAAAAAGCTTATCAAGTAACTCGTGTCATGTATAAATTCGAGCTTGTTCACTAGATAATGAATCAAGTTTGAAACATATAATCTTGTTTAGTAATAAGCTTGAGCTCGGTTCATGTTCGAAATAAACAAAATGAACGAGTTTGAACTTTTAACTTTTAATAATTAGACTGGCTTGATTAGCTCATTTACATCCCTACTTGAGCTGAGCTGTACATTATGCTTATGTAGATATAGAGTTTGATTTACGTAATCATCTCATAATGCTAATGCTAAAACATTAGGTGGCAAAGAGAATTGATGAGAGTCAGAGAGTTACCTGCATATTGCCAATAAGGAATGAGAATAAAACCAACCCAAAGGTAGATATGAAGATCGCAAATATCATTTCGCCAATACTGGTGCTTGTTTGAAGGTTTTGGCCAAGAGAGCTGAGAAAAAAAACAGAGTAATTCTTCTTCTTCTTTTTTTCTTTTTCTTTTTTTTTTTTTTAAATTTGATGGTTACAAAAATGGGGAAGGAGAGATTCCCTAGTTCTCCTAGTAAAAGAGAGTAGATCATGTCACTGAATTACAAAATTCTTAATAAAGTGGTTGAACTCAAAAATGCCTTTAGCACTAAATCTTAAACTCGCAATGTGTAAGATATTGTTATAAGCTAACAAGCCTTGATTTATATATAGGAACTTAGGAAAGTAATTTTAATAAGAAAATTTTCGCTCTTGTAAATTAAGAATACAGATGACATTTGAAATAATGTTTGAGAATTATATATATTTACTTACCCAAGACTACGAAAACCCCACCAAAAGCAGTAAAACAATTTCACTTGAAAATCTTTTGTTTCCACCATACCAGACTTCAGAACATCAGTAAACATTCCAAAGTTGAAGACCGTTGTATTTTCAATATCATCAGGTTTGATAAAAGGGCACTCATAATATAGATGTGCAAAGTTTTCATTACGGTAGTCTCCACAGTAAAAATCTTTATCTTCACAACCAGTGGAGTTTTTACAGTGCTTTTGCCAGCATGTTTCCTCTCGTTCAATGGCACACAAGTACCAAAAAGCTCCAACCCTCTCCCTTTTCATGTCCGTGCCGCGTCCGGCAATAAAAAATATTTTTTTTTGGCGCGATTCGGCGCGATTCGCGCCAATACGGCGCCGATTCGGGCCGATTCGGGCCGACGCGCGCGAAATCGGGCCGATTCGGCCCGAATCGGTACGTATCGGCTTAAATCGGTCCGGCCGAAATCGGCCGATACCGGCGAAATCGGCCGATATCGGCCGAAATATGCCGATATCGGCCGAAATCGGCCAATACCGGCCGAAATTCAAAAAAAAAAAAAAAAAAAAAACAACAACAACAGGTGCTTATGGCTGGAAAAAAAAAAAAAAGAGGTGCAATCGCACCGTTTGGAAAAAAACCAAGACCCAACCCTCTCCCTTTTCATTTTTCTTGAGCCTCTCTCCCACTCTCTACCTTCACTCTTCAACTAGGCTTTCTCCTATTCTCTGTATTCTAGTTATTATTTATCATTGTTCTTAAATTTGGTATATATTTATATAATGTAAAAAAAGTATGTTTAGCAATATATTAAAAATATAAATAAAAATATTTTTAATAATTTTTTAATCGCCGCACCCCGCCGCACCCGCACCCTACTTTTTCAAAAATTGCCGAGTCCCGCACCCGCTCCCGCACCCGCACCCGAATCCCGAAACGCACCCGTGCTTCATAGGGTCAGAATCAAGGCATTTATCCTTGCCATGGATCACTGGGATGTAAAAGAACAATGGATCCAGGGCCATAGATATCACACAAGAGAGCATAAATATTTTATTCCAAGTTTGTAGAAATTGACGCCGTGGATCAATAAACGTCCTCCTCAGAGCTGACTCTTGCTGATAACTCACGGGAAGGATGCTTTTTCGTTTTTTGAATCTTTTAAACCTGGAAGAAAGAAAGATATCGATTAAGAAGCATAAGCAAGTGTAAGGAACAATGGAATTGTCAGTGACAAATATGATTGGACCCCAAGTATGAAATTGTGCACTAAAACTGAATATTTTAGAACAAGTGACTATTCAGTAGTTCACCTATTTGCAATACTATCAATCACGAAATCTGGTCTTTTTACTTCCTAAACTAGAATGCATTACAATGATACTATAAAATTAAGTGGCTCCATTTAGGAATTTCGAGGATAGTTTCACGGTCTAACTATTCGCACGCGGTCAAAGTGAGTAACAGAGGCATGTGATAAAAATTGTTTGCGAGAAAGTTGGTTGAAAATTAACGGAAATAACAGCAGCAGAAGGAGGAAGTGTTAAAATTCAGGATTAAACAAACTAACCTTAAGCATTTAAGTCGCTTGGAATCCATTTCCTTCATCCAAATAAACGTCCAACGTAAAGAGACAAACCTGTATTTTGGACACTTTATTTATAGTTAGGAAATGCTAAAAGCAGAAGTAGATCGAAGTTCAAATCTGAAATTCCTTTTAACGAAAATTAAACCAGAATGGCGCATGCTAAATGTATAAGCCGAGAGATAAGTAAGAGTAATAACTAGTGTGATATTACTACTATGTATAGATCATTGACCATCATCTAGTCAATCCCTGCAGTCATGTCAAAACTTTAATCGTGTAACATGCCTTGATAACTTTCCAGTTTCCAGGCACTATAATGAACCCTTTACTTAAATTATTCTTACCTTTTTGGTAGCGTAGATATATTTCACTGTCTTAAACAGAAGATGTATAGCAACCTCATTAACTGGACTGTATTATTGTAAAAGGAATTACAATAATAAAGTAAAGTTACATTACATATCACTGTCTTAAAACAGGGGATCGATGCGTCTCTTTCCTAACCCGATAAGTACTAAAAGCCCGAACATTATTGATTGGTTGTACATTTTACTTTTTATGAACCACTTCTATTTATTTGCTAATCCTAATTTTACTAATCTTTCTTCTCCCACTTTTTGGATTTATGGAGTCTGATCTTACAAAAATTTCCAAATCTAATCCTTGGGCCAATCTTAATCCATGGCTTGAATCTGTATTTGTTTTTTCCTTGTTACAAACAATGTCTATGCTTGAGGTTGAATTGGCGATTAATAGTCCATTTAGATGTATCTAATAAGACAAAAATTTTGGAATTATCCATGTTGCTTTTATACTTCTAAATTCTATAATTATATAATAGTCCATTTAGATGTAGGACTTATACTGAAAACTGAAAAATAACAATATAATTTTTTAGCACCACTAATATTAAAAGGGTGTTTAGTTTGTATTTTCACATAATAATTTTTAATTTTTAGACAATATTACACATATTTTTATATACTTTTTCATTCACATATTTTTACAAATATTTTTAAACAATAATTTTCAATTTTTAAACACATGTACTAAATAGCCCTAATGCTATAAAAACCTCTATAACACGTTCCTCACAACTAAAAAACATGTCAAAGTATCCTTAAAAACAAGTGTGTGGCTGTGGAATTTTTTTGTTTAAAAAATATAAAATATCTCACCTCTTATATCTTCCCCCACACAAACACGTTGGATCTCTTCTCAATTTGTCTTTCTCCCCTCTTACATTATTTTGGGTATAATAAAAATCAAAAATTGCAATTGGGCTTCCACATCTGGGATTAAACCCATTATTAACCCATCTATTAGATTGCCTATCCAGCCCCATTTCCTTTAAATTTGAGTCTGCAGTCACACTGACCTTGATTTTATTTTATTTGGTTCCTCGCACTCGCACCAATCTCGCCAAAGAATTAACAATCACACTCCTGAGTTTGTGGCTGCACTACTTGATTTGGTTCTTGCTTCTCATTTATTTTCTTCATGTTCCAATACTTATACCATCTAGAAATCATATTTATTTTGTAAGCATGGTTTATGAGATCAACTAATGTTAATTTGCTATTTGTTCTGTTCATGGATTTTATTTATTTCATTCCTATCTATAATAATGATAGTGGACTGTGTTCAAAAATAATATTTTATTTTTTTCCTTTTTGACTTGCACCACTAAATAATGTTGTATTTAATAGGAGGCACATAGTGGCATAAATATGCCTACCATGGCCCATGCTACATATGTTTTACTCTAAAGGCTATGTTTGGTAACTTTTTTGGTCTTTTATTTTCAAAATTTTATTTTTAAGAATAAAAATATAAAAAAAAAAACATTTTTCTTAGGGCCGATTTGGTAGGATTTTTGTTTTTGTTTTCAAAATTTTTTGAAATTTTTTTTAAAAAAATTAAAACTAAAAGTAGTTTTCTAGATAATAATTATTACATTATATGTGTTTGACTCTTACTTTTAAGAACAATTTCCAAATTATTGGAAAAAAAAAAAAAAAAAGTTTGGGAGACCATTTCTATTTATGAATTTTTTTAAAAAAAAATTTCAGAAAAGAACGTGTAGAACATGTAGATTACTTATACATATATATATAATGATAAGAGAAAAGAGCTAATGTACTTTTTTAAAACTTTATTTTTTATAATGAGAATTTTTTGTGATAAAAATAAGCTCCTTAATAAAAGAGATAAAAGTGTTTGGATGAATTTGTGAAGTCCACTATTTTCAATTTATTTACAAATATACCCTTACAAATATTTTATATATCTTGAAAACATTATATTAGCCGTTTTCAAAATTTTGTTCTAAAGAAGGAAAATAAGATACAATTTTCTAAAAACTGAGAACATCCATTAAAATATATATTCAAGCGTACAACCTATCATTTTATGGTTCGCAAAAAAAAAAAAAACTACACTTAAATCCTCTTACCAAACACACCCTAAGATTTGTTTTTGTTTTGGTTGAAGAAGGAATTATACGAGAAAAGCTTATAAACAGTAGTTTTAAAGTAATTCCTCATGTATGTGTTTGAAGCTTCTCAATGACACACAGTGCAAGAAACAGTAGTTTTAAATTATGATGTCTGAAGTTGAATTACTTGGTACATGTTACATATGCTACACACAGAAAGAAACCTATTGCATGTGCATGTTACATATTACTCGGTACGTGTTACATATGTTACACACAGAAACCTTTTACATATGCTACAAACAATAGTTTTAAATTATGATGTCTGAAGTTTATTGAAACAAAACTTAGATAATTATCACTTGAAACACCGTACTTCTATTAATCTTCACCATTGAAATTGGGTTCATCGGGCTTCTGTGGCAGTAGTAGCAACTTTTTTGGTGCTTTGCCTTCACCATTGTGTTCAACCTTTGAGGTCCCTGCTTCATCTGTCATACCACCTTGCAATCCGTCTTCTGCTTCATGCAAAGACTTATAAAGCTTTCTCTCATGGTACCTGCGCCAAGCTGCTTGGATGCGACGAGCTGCCCACGTCATCCATTGTAAGGAGTAGAACCTAAAAGTCATCATTGCACAATTACAGGATCATTCCACTTGGAAAAATAAAGATAATCAGAGTTCTAAGTATTCTTTCTTCAAAGTCACTATGAAAATTCAATTCTAACAATGAAAGAGTATCACAGCCAACGAAAAGAAATCATATTCTTTTTTAAATTGTTTGTTTAGAAATCCAATGCAAGAGGGGCATTGTAGATTTTGATGGGATAACCGTGGTATTTCGATTTAAAATTAAACGAATAATTGATGGTCACATCTTTTTGTACAATTTTTGAACAATTTTTTTTTGTATAGCCAAAATGTTGATCAGCTTAGCTTAAAGTCTTGCCTGAAAATATGCTGGAACTGCCTGCTATGAAGATTCCGAAACTGAGTGGCCACAAACGTCAAATCAGCAGCCCTTAGTACAAAGGCTTCAACCTCTGTCTGAGCTATTACTGTTCTTGTTGAAATGGGAAGACCGCTATAGGAGCAGGGATTCGAGGCCCATGTAAAAAGTTCTTCTCCACAGAAGTCACCAGCCTTCAAATCAAAAGCGATACCTTTTTCTCCAGCATTAGTAGTGATAGTGGTCAGGTTTCCTCGCATGATAAAGAGCATCTCATCCACTGGATCCCCCTCAAGGATAATGCAGCTCTTCTCTGTGTGAAGAACTGGTTTGAGACGATCACAAAGTGCATCAAACAGTTGACTATCCATTTTTTCAAACATTGGCACCTAAAAGATAAAATTGATTTGATGAACACAACAGCTAGAATTTGGACAAAAAGACGTATGGAAAAAAAAAATCAGAAGAAAAATTCTCACACTCTTGAGAAGACTTAAGCAAAGATGGCGTGTTATGTCCCTTCGGAGGTCCTTAGGAAGGCTTTGAAGTAGATTCTCTTCCTCAACACCTCTGGTTAGTTGCCATTTATATTGTTGGTATCGTCTAACTCGTGCCCTTAATTCCTCAGGGAGCATACGGTGGATCATCCACCGTTCTACACCAGTCCTTTCCACTCTCACTTGAGTCATTTCTTCTATTCTCATTGATGTGGATTGCAGATATCTCTAGACCAGCAAAAGATTCATGATATAGCACTTCAGTTAATCGGAACTTAGAACTATGAGAGTTCTGTGAAAAAGTTTCTAGTCACAAGAGTGGATAGAATTAGCGAGAACAGATCCAACATCATGTTTCTATTGAATATAAGATAATTGGAAAAGTTAAAATAGAACTGCAGATCTTTAAGAATAAATATATCACAGAGAAATTGAAACAGTTTATTGGATTGGATGAATTCGCTGGAAGTCTTGGTTTTTAGATGCAATTAATATTATAATACTTTTGTTTTATACCTTATTTTTATTAATATCTCCTTTGCCATAAATAATTGCTAATCCACTTAAATTATGATATTACACGCATAATATAAATTTTGAAGTGTATTACACTAGAATTTAATTTATTAAAGACATTATTGTAAGTTTGTAAATAAGTACATATAATATTAAATTATTATTTACAGTTTATTGATAATAAACAATCCAATTGTAGTGAAAATTCATAAATTTGTGAAGAATTAAAAATTTTAATCATAGTTTTACTACATAATGGTGAAAAAATAGTAATAAAAAGCTAATCAAGTAACCCATGTATAAATTTGAGCTTGTTCACTAAGATAATGAATCAAGTTTGAAACATATAATCTTGTTTAGTAATAAGCTTGAGCTCGGTTCATGTTCGAAATAAAAAAAAAAATGAACGAGTTTGAACTTTTAACTTTTAATAATTAGACTGGCTTGATTAGCTCATTTACATCCCTACTTGAGCTGAGCTGTACATTATGCTTATGTAGATATAGAGTTTGATTTACGTAATCATCTCATAATGCTAATGCTAAAACATTAGGTGGCAAAGAGAATTGATGAGAATCAGAGAGTTACCTGCATATTGCCAATAAGGAATGAGAATAAAACCAACCCAAAGATAGATATTGTTAACATATATAGTGTTGTGGGCTTTAGGCCCAACTAGTTTACTTGTTTAGCACTCTTACTTGTATAGCACTCTTACTTGTACTACACTCATATTTACTTGTACTGCACTCATATGCCTCCTATATAAAGGCACTCATGTATATTCTTTCAGTGAGAAATACAATACTATTGAATTCAGTATTTCTAACATGGTATCAGAGCCACTGCTCTGACCTTTTCTTCGCAGTCTTGTCTTTATTGGTGTAACTCCGTTCTCAATATTGCTTCCGCTGTCACGACAACTGCCGCAGCCTTCGCCGTTGAACCTTCGAGTCTTCCAGACATCGTCCTCAGGTTCCGGACCTGCAGCAGCCGCCGTTGAGGAGTCCGAACACTGCAAAGACCACTGCCTTTTTCGGCACCGCCGTGAATATTGCTCCGAAAAATTTTCCAAAGGTACCACGAAGATCGTCTTGCTCCGATCTATCTTTCCGTGAAAACCTTGCAGTCATCAGAGTCTCCACGCGCCCTCACGCGCCGCCAGAAGTTTCTGCCTAGAAAATCACGCGCCCACGCGCTGCCACGCGCCTACCTGAGCCGCCGCACGCATCCACGCGCCTCCACGCGCCAGCTTTGGCCAGCTGACGTCAGCCCTAGGCACGTCAGCACTGCCACGTCAGCTGCCACGTCAGCACTGACCGTTGACCGTTGACTTTTCTGGAGTTGACTTTTTCGGGGCCAGGATCCAAGGACGGGACAGGAGCTAGGGACCGGTCCCAGAGTTGGGCGTATGTTTCCCGTGGACAACCTTCGTCTTCCACTTGGTGCTCCTGTTTCTATTGCCGCAGCTGCTGCAGTTTCCTCTATTCCTTCTCTTGCTCTTTGGCATGCTCGACTTGGTCACGCATCTTCTTCCCGTGTCCAACAATTGGCTTCTAGAGGTTTGCTAGGTTCAGTGTCTACAGAAAATTTTGATTGTGTTTCATGTCAATTAGGAAAACAACCAGCTTTGCCTTTCAATTCTAGTGAATCTATATCCATTGATATCTTTGATCTTATTCATTCTGATGTTTGGGGACCTTCTTCTGTCTCTAGTATTGGTGGATCTCGATATTTTGTTGTCTTTGTTGATGATTACTCTCGCTATAGCTGGATCTTTAATATGAAACATCGTTCTGAATTATTGCAAGTGTATTCTAATTTTGCAAAAATGGTTGAAGATGAGCTACCCAACCTTGATCCTGGTTCCCCTGCTCCTGCTCCGCCTGAAGATCATGTACAAGACATTCCACCTCGTCACTCAACTCGGATTGCAATGAAAGAGGAACTTGATGCATTATCTAAAAACCATACTTGGGACTTGGTCACTCTCCCCCCTAGGAAATCTGTGGTTGGTTGTAAGTGGATCTACAAGATTAAGACTCGCTCTGATGGGTCCATTGAGCGCTACAAAGCTCGTCTTGTTGCAAAAGGTTTTACACAGGAGTATGGGATTGATTATGAAGAGATCTTTGCTCCGGTTGCTCGTATCTCATCTGCTCGTGCCCTCTTAGCTGTTGCTGCTGCCAGTAAATGGAATCTTTTCCAGTTGGATGTCAAAAATGCATTCCTTAATGGGGATTTGAGTGAAGAAGTTTATATGCAACACCCTCCTGGTCTCTCTGTTGAATCAAACAAGGTTTGTCACCTTCGACGTGCACTTTATGGCCTTAAACAAGCTCCACGTGCTTGGTTTGCCAAGTTCAGCTCTACCATCTCTCGTTTGGGTTACATGGCCAGTCATTATGATTCTGCCTTATTTCTTCGTCGCACTGACAAATGCACTATTTTACTTCTCCTGTATGTGGATGATATGATCATAACTGGTGATGACCTCAGTGGCATTCAAGAACTCAAAGATTTTCTCAGTCAGCAGTTTGAGATGAAAGATCTTAGACATCTCAGCTACTTCTTGGGTCTTGAAATCACTCATTCTACAGATGGACTTTACATTACTCAAGCCAAGTATGCCTCTGAACTCTTGTCTAGAGCTGGACTCACTGATAGCAAGACTGTTGACACTCCAGTTGAGCTTAATGCGCATCTGACTCCCTCAGAGGGGAAACCATTGTCTAATCCCTCTCTTTACAGACGCTTAGTTGGCAGCCTAGTTTATCTCACTGTTACTCGTCCAGACATTTCCTATGCTGTTCACCAGGTGAGCCAATATCTGTCTGCTCCACGATCGACTCATTATGCTGCTGTTCTGCGCATTCTTCGGTACCTAAAGGGCACTCTTTTCCATGGTCTTTTCTACTCTGCTCGGTCTCCTCTTATTCTCCGTGCATTTTCTGATGCTGATTGGGCAGGAGATCCCACTGATCGCAGGTCCACCACTGGTTATTGTTTTCTTCTTGGTTCTTCTCTGATTTCTTGGCGAAGCAAGAAACAAACTCATGTGGCCCGTTCTAGTACTGAAGCAGAATATCGTGCCCTTGCTGATACCACATCTGAGCTTCTTTGGCTACGATGGCTTCTCAAAGACTTAGGTGTGTCGACATCCTCTGCTACTCCTCTTTATTGTGACAACAAAAGTGCCATTCATATTACCCATAATGATGTCTTCCATGAACGGACTAAACACATCGAGATCGATTGTCATTTTATCCGTTATCATCTTGTCCATGGTGCTCTCAAGCTAATCTCAGTCTCCTCTACAGATCAATTTGCAGATATCTTCACCAAGTCACATCCTAAGGGACACCTTCGTACTTTGGTTGACAACCTCAAGTTGGTCTCACATCCACCTTGAGTTTGAGGGGGGCTGTTAACATATATAGTGTTGTGGGCTTTAGGCCCAACTAGTTTACTTGTTTAGCACTCTTACTTGTATAGCACTCTTACTTGTACTACACTCATATTTACTTGTACTGCACTCATATGCCTCCTATATAAAGGCACTCATGTATATTCTTTCAGTGAGAAATACAATACTATTGAATTCAGTATTTCTAACAGATATGAAGATCGCAAATATCATTTCGCCAATACTGGTGCTTGTTTGAAGGTTTTGGCCAAGAGAGCTGAGAAAAAAAACAGAGTAATTCTTCTTCTTCTTCTTCTTTTTTTAATTTGATGGTTACAAAAATGGGGAAGGAGAGATTTCTTAGTTCTCCTAGTAAAAGAGAGTAGATCATGTCACTGAATTACAAAATTCTTAATAAAGTGGTTGAACTCAAAAATGCCTTTAGCACTAAATCTTAAACTCGCAATGTGTAAGATATTGTTATAAGCTAACAAGCCTTGATTTATATATAGGAACTTAGGAAAGTAATTTTAATAAGAAAATTTTCGCTCTTGTAAATTAAGAATACAGATGACATTTGAAATAATGTTTGAGAATTATATATATTTACTTACCCAAGACTACGAAAACCCCACCAAAAGCAGTAAAACAATTTCACTTGAAAATCTTTTGTTTCCACCATACCAGACTTCAGAACATCAGTAAACATTCCAAAGTTGAAGACCGTTGTATTTTCAATATCATCAGGTTTGATAAAAGGGCACTCATAATATAGATGTGCAAAGCTTTCATTACGGTAGTCTCCACAGTAAAAATCTTTATCTTCACAACCAGTGGAGTTTTTACAGTGCTTTTGCCAGCATGTTTCCTCTCGTTCAATGGCACACAAGTACCAAAAAGCTCCAAGTACCTGCTTTGTCACATTTAGTTGTGATCATAAAAATCTTGGAAATTAATATCGCTAATAATTCAAAATCAACTTACGAAACTGGCTCTTTCTCAAAGAAAAAAAAAAAAAAAAACTTACGTGACTGGCTAGCATATAGAGAAAAAGATTATAAGCAGCTCCAGTCCATGGTTGAATTAACATGCCGGAGGTTCTTGTTTCTTCCCTGTATAGTATACAGATCCGAGTAATTCTAGGCACATATTGGGAGAAGATTACGAGCTTCATGAATAATGGGGCTTGAGTTTTGATTGAGGGAATGGTAATAAAAACTAAGACCTGAAAAGTAAGCAGTTCATATCAGTAACTGTAAAACTGACATTCCCTTACTCGATTCATTCTTTTAGGTCATCAAGCAATATAATGTAATTTCAGCACAAGACATATATAATTTATGTATGGATTATGTGTCTTTGCGTGTCCAAAGTATCAGTTTGAACTGAACTACTAAATCAGTTCTACCAATGATAATTGAAATGCCAAATATTTATTTTGGCCCGTATATTCTAACATCTTAGCCTATCACATGCACGGTTGTAAGGGCATGATTATAGTACTAATTAAGTGGTGATTCTCCCTAGAGAAATTTGTTTTCATTATATCTTCAACTGGTATAACTGCAGCAAAATTGGAAGCAAAATGAAATGTATGATTAGAATCAATGCCCCGACTGATTGCAAAGTAACAAGTAGGGAAGCAAGTCCCTCACTAAATGGTATTTACTATATAATTGTGAATCTATGACTGCACTTTGAAGTGAATGTTGTTATCACTGCAAGAAGACCATAGGGTTCTAGAAGTAAACGAGATTTTTGATACTTTCATATTGATGAAATGTCACATACATACCTGTGGTAATGGAAGAATTGACAGCATGTCAATGAGGAAGTATGTGGATAAGTATCTTTTTGCTATAGCCACCGGATCAGTAATCATCTCACCCGTTCCGAAGACTTGAGAAGAAGGGGCAATAAACCCAGTACGGAACCGAAAGATTATATGAAGTACATAAAAGGCATCAAAGAGTGAACGAAGAGCACAAGCAATTTTGGCCAGTGTGAGGTCAGAATCAAGGCATTTATCCTTGTCATGGATTACTGGGATGTAAAAGAACAATGGATCCAGGGCCATAGATATCACATGAGAGAGCATAAATATTTTATTCCGAGTATGTAGAAATTGACGCCGTGGATCAATAAACGTCCTCCTCGGAGCTGACTCTTGCTGATCACTCACTGGAAGGATGCTTTTTCGTTTTTTGAATCTTTTAAACCTGGATGAAAGAAAGAAATCGATTAAGAAGCATAAGCAAGTGTAAGGAACAATGGAATTGTCAGTGACAAATATGATTGGACCCCAAGTATGAAATTGTGCACTAAAACTGAATATTTTAGAACAAGTGACTATTCAATAGTTCACCTATTTGCAATACTATCAATCACGAAATCTGGTCTTTTTACTTCCTAAACTAGAATGCATTACAATGGTACTATAAAATTAAGTGGCTCCATTTAGGAATTTCAAGGATAGTTTCACGGTCTAACTATTCGCACGCGGTCAAAGTGAGTAACAGAGACATGTGATAAAAATTGTTTGCGAGAAAGTTGGTTGAAAATTAACGGAAATAACAGCAGCAGAAGGAGGAAGTGTTAAAATTCAGGATTAAACAAACTAACCTTAAGCATTTGAGTCGCTTGGAATCCATTTCCTTCGTCCAAATAAACGTCCAACGTAAAGAGATAAACCTGTATTTTGGACACTTTATTTATAGTTAGGAAGTGCTAAAAGCAGAAGCAGATCGAAGTTCAAATCTGAAATTCCTTTTAACGAAAATTAAACCAGAATGGCGCATGCTAAATGTATAAGCCGAGAGATAAGTAAGAGTAATAACTAGTGTGATATTACTACTATGTATAGATCATTGACCATCATCTAGTCAATCCCAAATAAGTAGTGTGATATTACTACTATTTATAGATCATTGACCATCATCTAGTCAATCCCTGCAGTCATGTCAAAACTTTAAACGTGTAACATGCCTTGATAACTTTCCAGTTTCCAGGCATTATAACGAACCCTTTACTTAAATTATTCTTACCTTTTTGGTAGCGTAGATATATTTCACTGTCTTAAACAGAAGATCTATAGCAACCTCATTAACTGGACTGTATTATTGAAAAAGGAATTACAATAATAAAGTAACATCACATATCACTGTCTTAAAACAGGGGATCGATGCGTCTCTTTCCTAACCCGATAAGTACTAAAAGCCCAAACATTATTGATTGGTTGTACATTTTAGTAGGTTGCACCGACACGGCATTTTTGCCAACGTACCGGTGTCCGACACGGGTACGACTTGCCGGACTCCGGTGTCCGAGCGGTGTCATTTTATTTTTTTTTTCGCTTCTCCGACACGGCCCCGACGCGGTAGACACGCCAGCAGTGGGAAGAAAAAAAAAAAAAAAAAAAAAACAGAAACCCACACAGCCCAGAAACCCACCGGTGTCCAAGTTCCGTCTGCCCGCTGCCCTCTGTCCCTCGCCGGAGATATCTCAGACCGATCGGCGAGTCGGCGAGCTCCCTCTGTTCCTTCCGATCTCTCTCTCTCTCTCTCGGCGTAGATAGATCCGATCCTCTCTTCTTCTTCTCTCTGTGTTAGACTTATGGTTAAGTGATTAAATTCACCATTTCCTAACAGCTTAAGCTTTTGGGATAATCGGTAATCTAACATGGTATCAGAGTAGGAGATCCTAAGTTCAATCCCTGGTTTTACTCTACCTCCCATTTAAAAAGTTAAATTCCCACTTGTTGGACCTCCACTTATAAAGGGAAAGTTTAGGCCCACAAGTGAGGGGGAGTGTTAGACTTATGGTTAAGTGATTAAATTCACCATTTCCTAACAGCTTAAGCTTTTGGGATAATCGGTAATTTAACACTCTGTTTCGCGTTTTTTGTTTTCTTATATCTGCTTGTTGCCCTCACTAGATGTACTGTAGCATGCTATGTTATTATTTATAACACAAAAATTATTTATTTATTTTTTAACTCCACTCACTGTGTTATACTTTACTCTATATATATATATATATATATATATATATATATATATATATATATATATATATTTTTTTTTTTTTTTTTTTTTTTTTTCCTTCTTGACCTTGTCTTATAAATTATAATATTTATTATGAATTTAGTGATTTTTATTTTTGTGTGTCTTGCTTATTTTATTTTATATTTTTAGTTTGATATTGAATGTAGTCTATTTAAACTTTTAATTTGTACTCTAAACATTTTATGTGTATTATTATACTACTTTAGGTGTTAGTTTACTTATATGTAATTAGTACATCATTTAAATTCTAGATATAAACATATTTTATGTCTAAAAATATTTAAAAATATGTCTAAATATAAAATTTAATTAATTATTTAATTACTGTGTCCACGCCATGTCGTGTCCTTATTTTTCAAAAATTGTCGTATCGGCGTGTCCGTGTCCGTATCCATGTTCGTGCATCATAGCATTTTACTTTTTATGAACCACTTCTATTTATTTGCTAATCCTAATTTTACTATTCTTTCTTCTCCCACTTTTTGGATTTATGGAGTCTGATCTTACAAAAATTTCCAAATCTAATCCTTGGGCCAATCTTAATCCATGGCTTGAATCTCTATTTGCTTTTTCCTTGTTACAAACAATGTCTATGCTTGAGGTTGAATTGGCGATTAATAGTCCATTTAGATGTATCTAATAAGACAAAAATTTTGGAATTATCCATGTTGCTTTTATACTTCTAAATTCTATAATTATATAATAGTCCATTTAGATGCAGGACTTATAACTGAAAATTGAAAATACTGTAGAAAAATAATTTTTAAATATATGAATAGTACCATGAGAGCCATTTTTAATATTTTTTCTCAATAAAGTGTTTTGTGGGTCTCATAAACCGTGCAAAATAGTAACTTTGTCCCCACACAATACTGAACAGTACCAACTACTATTCATAAACAGTAACCGTGACAGTGAAAAAGTTGACGTGCAAAGAAAAAAAAAAGTTGAAACGTGAAACTCAAAACGTGTATCCAAATGGATACTAAATCAAGAAGCTAAAAATTTGTAATTATGGCACTACCATTACAACATATTTTTTTAGTATTAGTGGTGCCAAAAATAACAATATAATTTTTTAGTACCACCAATATTAAAGGAGTGTTTAGTTTGTGTTTTCAAATAATAATTTTCAGTTTTTAAATAACATTACACATATTTTCATATACTTTTTCATCCACACATATTTCTATAAATATTTTCAAATAATAATTTTCAGTTTTTAAACACATATACTAAACCCCCTAATGCTCTAAAAACCTCTAAAACAAGTTCCTCACAACTAAAAAACATGTCAAAGTAACCTAAAAACAAGTGTGTGGCTGTGGAATTTTTTTGTTTAAAAAATATAAAATATCTCATCTCTTATATCTTCCCCCACACAAACACGTTGGATCTCTTCTCAATTTGTCTTTCTCCCCTCTTACATTATTTTGGGTATAATAAAAATCAAAAATTGCAATTGGGCTTCCACATCTGGGATTAAACCCATTATTAACCCATCTATTAGATTGCCTATCCAGCCCCATTTCCTTTAAATTTGAGTCTGCAGTCACACTGACCTTGATTTTATTTTATTTGGTTCCTCGGACTCGCACCAATCTCGCCAAAGAATTAACAATCACACTCCTGAGTTTGTGGCTGCACTACTTGATTTGGTTCTTGCTTCTCATTTATTTTCTTCATATTCCAATACTTATACCATCTAGAAATCATATTTATTCTGTAAGCATGGTTTATGAGATCAACTAATGTTAATTTGCTACTTGTTCTGTTCATGGATTTTATTTATTTCATTCCTATCTATAATAATGACAGTGGACTGTGTTCAAAAATAATATTTTATTTTATTCCTTTTTGACTTGCACCACTAAATAATGTTGTATTTAATAGGAGGCACATAGTGGCATAAATATGCCTATCATGGCCCATGCTACATATGTTTTACTCTAAAGGCTATGTTTGGTAACTTTTTTGGTCTTTTATTTTCAAAAACTTATTTTTAAGAATAAAAATGAAAAATATTTTTCTTAGGGCTGATTTGGTAGGATTTTTGTTTTTGTTTTCAAAATTGTTTGAAAACAATTTTTTAAAAATTAAAACTAAAAGTAGTTTTCTAGATAATAATTATTACATTATATGTGTTTGACTCTTACTTTTAAGAACAATTTTCAAATTATTGAAAAAAAAAAGAGTTTGGGAGACCATTTCTATTTATGAATTTTTTAAAAAAAATTTGCAGAAAAGAATGTGTAGAACATGTAGATTACTTATACATACATACATACATACATATATAATGATAAGAGAAAAGAGCTAATGTACTTTTTTAAAACTTTATTTTTTATAATGAGAATTTTTTGTGATAAAAATAAACTCCTTAATAAAAGAGATAAAAGTGTTTGGATGAATTTGTGAAGTCCACTATTTTCAATTTATTTACAAATATACCTTTACAAATATTTTATATATCTTGAAAACATTATATTAGCCGTTTTCAAAATTTTGTTCTAAAGAAGGAAAATAAGATACAATTTTCTAAAAACTGAGAACATCCATTAAAATATTTATTCAAGCGTACAACCTATCATTTTATGGTTCGCCAAAAAAAAAAAAAAAAACTATACTTAAATCGTTTTACCAAACAAGCCCTAAGATTTGTTTTGGTTGAAGAAGGAATTATACGAGAAAAGCTTCTAACAAGACATTCCTCATGTATGTGTTTGAAGCTTCTCAGTGACACACAGTGCAAGAAATTATGATGTCTGAAGTTGAATTACTTGGTACATGTTACATATGCTACACACAGAAACCTATTGCATGTGCATGTTACATATGTTATACATAGAAACCTATTACATATGCTATAAACAATAGTTTTAAATTATGATGTCTGAAGTTTATTAAAACAAAACTTAGATAATTATCACTCGAAACACCGTACTTCTATTAATCTTCACCATTGAAATTAGGTTCATCGGGCTTCTGTGGCAGTAGTAGCAACTTTTTTGGTGCTTTGCCTTCACCATTGTGTTCAACCTTTGAGGTCCCTGCTTCATCTGTCACACCACCTTGCAATCCGTCTTCTGCTTCATGCAAAGACTTATAAAGCTTTCTCTCATGGTACCTGCGCCAAGCTGCTTGGATGCGATGGGCTGCCCACGTCTTCCATTGTAAGGAGTAGAACCTGAAAGTCATCATTGCACAATTACGGGATCATTCCACTTGGAAAAATAAAGATAATCAGAGTTCTAAGTAATTTTTCTTCAAGGTCACTATGAAAATTCAATTCTAACAATGAAAGAGTATCACAGCCAACGAAAAGATATCATATTCTTTTTTAAATTGTTTGTTTAGAAATCCAATGCAAGAGGGGCATTGTAGATTTTGATGGGATAACCGTGGTATTTTGATTTAAAATTAACGAATAATTGATCGCCACATCTTTTTGTACAATTTTTGAACAATTTTTTTTTTGTATAGCCAAAATGTTGATCAGCTTAGCTTAGAGTCTTGCCTGAAAATATGCTGGAACTGCCTGCTATGAAGATTCCGAAACTGAGTGGCCACAAACTTCAAATCAGCAGCCCTTAGTACAAAGGCTTCAACCTCTGTCTGAGCTATTACTGTTCTTGTTGAAGTGGGAAGACTGGTAGAGGAGCGGGGATTCAAGGCCCATGCAAAAAGTTCTTCACCACAGAAGTCACCGGCCTTCAAATCACCAGCGTTACCTTTTTCTCCATCATTAGTAGTGATAGTGGTCAGGTTTCCTCGCATGATAAAGAGCATCTCATCCACTGGATCCCCCTCAAGGATAATGCAGCTCTTCTCTGTGTGAAGAACTGGTTTGAGACGATCACAAAGTGCATCAAACAGTTGACTATCCATTTTTTCAAACATTGGCACCTAAAAGATAAAATTGATTTGATGAACACAATAGCTAGAATTTGGACAAAAAGACGTATGGAAAAAAAAAAATCAGAAGAAAAATTCTCACACTCTTGAGAAGACTTAAGCAAAGATGGCGTGTTATGTCCCTTCGGAGGTCCTTAGGAAGGCTTTGAAGTAGATTCTCTTCCTCAACACCTCTGGTTAGTTGCCATTTATACTGTTGGTATCGTCTAACTCGTACCCTTAATTCCTCGGGGAGCATACGGTGGGACATCCACCGCTCTGCATCAGTCCTTTTCACTCTCATTTCTTCTACTCTCATTGTTGTGGATTGCAGATATCTCTGTAACATTCATAATATAGTACTTTTGTTAATCGAATCTTATGACTATCTGTGGAAAGGTTTCTACTCATAAGAGTGGATAGAGTTAGTGAGAACAGACCAACATCAAATTTCAATTGAAGCTAAAATAGAACAGTAGATCTTTAAGAATAAATACACCACAGAGAAATTAATACAATAATGTTCGCATGTTTAATGGATAAATTAGCATATTATGCACTTTCTGGATATCACAGGTATATGGCTTTCAATCAAAGAAAGGAGAAGTAGGTAGCAACCGGGGCGGGGGGGGGGTTGTGGTGGGGGTTGGTGGTATGTGTGGTTGGACATAAAAGCAAAAACACAAACAGGGGAGGCATAGCATATCAGGCAAAGAGTAGATATGGGAGACCAGTTTTTGAAGTATGCCATTCATTACAGGTCTACAACACAGTCCATGGCACAATAACAGCAGTCAGAGAAGACCTATACCAAGCAAAGGAGGGGGGATTTCAAAAGGCAATGGTTCTAACAGAGACGATGGAGGCTCAAGGCATAATAACCCAGGTTGCCAAAGCCCCCTGAATTTGCTCTTTCATAATGGAAGACCTGAAACCACCAGAGAATAGAAAGACTCGTTTTTGAATGTCTGGTAGTTGTGTGTAGGACTTTAGGTTCGGTTGTACACTGAGTTAAACAAGCACTAAACACTTATGTGAACTTCTTTATTGTTGTTATTATTATTATTATTTTTTATGCTGGCATTTAACTAAAATTTCTATGTTGTATATAACAGGAAAAAAAACAAAAAACAAGAAAACCAAAACAAAAAGTCAGACTGACTCAAACAATATCTATTTACATAATATTCTCATATTGCTAAAACATTAGGTTAGAAAGAGAACTGATAAGAATCAGAGAGTCACCTGCATATTGCCAATAAGTAACGAGAATAAAACCAACCCAAAGGTGGATATTGCGACAGCAAATACTATCTCCCAAATATAAGTGCTTGTTTGAAGGTTTTGGCCAGCAGAGCTGAGAAAAAACAAAATGATTCAATATAGAAATACCTTTAGCTCCTAAACTGTAACTCACAATGTGTTAGATCTTGTTATAAGTTGGCAAGCCTTGCTTTATATATAGGAACTTAGGTAACCAAATTTTAACAGGAAAACATTCACTCTTGGAAATTAAAACCTATGCAGATGACATTTGAAATAATATTTGAGGTGATGCAACTGAGTTAAGGGAGTAGACACCTGTTCATGAAAAAAAAAGAAAAAATAAATAAAGAGACTAAATATTGCCAAAGAGTCTTGTAGAGTTGTAGTTCAACAATTGGTATTGTTGTGGTCTCTTTTATCAAAATGAACATATAGAGATAGGCTGGAAAGCTGCCTACCATTAGGGTTCAAATCTTTTATCCTCTTTTGTTATAACAATTAAATTTTATATATATTTGGAGGATTCTATATATTTACTTACCCAAGATTACGAAAAGCCCACCAAAAGCAGTAAGACAGTTTCACTTTAAAATCTGTTTTATGTAATACCAGTCCATTCTTGAGAACGTCAGTAAACATTCCAAAGTCAAAGTCCTTTGAATTTTCAATGTCATCAGGTTTGGTATAACGACAGCTCTCATTTAGACATCTAAAGCTTTTACAGAGGCCTTCAGGACAGTGCTCTTCCCAGCATGTACCCTCTCGTTCAATGGCCAACAAGTACCAAAATGCTCCAACTACCTGCTTAATTTGTCACATTTATTTGTGATCATCATTAAATCTTTGAAATTAATATTGCTAATAATTCAAAATCAACTTACGTGACTGGCTAGCATATAGAGAAAAAGATTATATGCAGCTCCAGCCCATGCTGTCTGAGTCAGTATCCCTGAGGTTCTTGTTACTTCCGTGTATAGTGGATAGAGCCGAGAGAGTCTAGGCACATATTGTGAGAAGATTCCAATCTTCAACATTTGCTTCATGATTAATGGAGCTTTGGTTTTTTTAGAGAAAATGATAACACAAACTACCACCTGAAAAGTAAGCAGAACACATCCATTACTGTAAAACTGACATTCCCTTACGCGGTTAATTCTTTTAAATCAAGCAATTTGACACAACTTCAGCATAAGGCATTGTATACTTTTACATATAGTTTGATAGATGGTTTATGTGTTTTTGTGTGTCCAAAGTATCACTTTGAGCTAGTTATTGTCAAATATTGCCAAAAGTCTTATAGCTTAATTGACATTTTTTAATGTTTTCAATAGACTTCTAGACCTATCTATCGAATTACAAAAAATAAATAAAAATTATTATCAGGGCATGTAAAATCTAACCTTAGTCTCTCCACACACATAGTTGTAAAGGCATATAAGTATGGGTACTCATCCTGTGGTAATTCTCCCTTGAGAGACTCGTTTCCATTATTTCCTTAACTGGTTTAAGAGCAGCAAAAATGGAAGCCAAATGAAATGTATGATTATAATCACTTCCTCGACTAATTGCAAAGTAACAAGTAAGGAAGCAAGTCCGCTACTACAAAATTGTGAACCTATGACTGCAGTGGGATCACTTCCTTGACTAATTGCAAAGTAACAAGTAAGGAAGAAAGTCCGTTACTACAAAATTTTGAACCTATGACTGCAGTGGGGTTTGAACTGAATGTTGTTATGAATGCACAAAGACGTGTGTCTGTTTGGTAAGAGCTTTCTCTATTCACTTTTTAGTTTCTTTGCCTATATACAACTTTTTGAAATCTCATTTTTACCATACTTCAACCATTTTTCAACCAATAAGCTTTCAGTAAAAAGCTACATCGAAATGCACTAAATAAGATTTCGTGATATGTCCTGCATACCTGTGGCAATGGAAGAATTGAAAGAATGTCAATGAGGAAGTATGTGGATAAGTATCTTTTCGCTATAGCCACCGGATCAGTAATCGTCTCACCCCTTCCGAAGACTTGAGAAGAAGGGGCAATAAACCCAGTACGGAACTGAAAGATTATATGAAGTACATAAAAGGCATCAAAGAGTGAACGAAGAACACAAGCAATTGTTGCTAGTTTTTCGTCCGCATCAAGGCATTTGTAATCTTCATTCTTGTCCTTAATATGGTTCTCCTGGATCACTGGGATGTAAAAGAACAAAGGGTCCACGGCCACAGATATCACACAAGAGAGCACAAATACTTTGTTCCAAGTTTGAAGAAATTGACCCTGAGGATCAAGAATTGTCTTCTTAGGAGTAGGAGCTGGCACTTTTTTTGGCTGATCACCTACATAAGGGATGCTTTTCAGTTTTTTGAAGCTTTTAATCCTCTCGGAATCCCTATCGAATCTTCCCCGAAGCCTCTCCAAAACTCTGCCAACTGTTGTTCTAAAGCTTCTTGGACGTAGTCCATGTTCAAAGTCAGATTTCTGCCCAGAACTCAAAGATGGTTCTGTACTCCGATCGTTAAACCTGGATGAACACAATGTATAGATTAAAGCAGCATAAAGCAAGTGTAAGTAGCACAATATCAAATAACTGATTGCAATTTAGTCTACTATAAGTCTCTCCTATCAACTGACACATCTGAATGGCCCCTAACTAAGGAATTCTGCACTAAAACAGAATTTCAGAGAACAACTGATGATTATTCAGTAATTCAGCCTTTTGCAACACTTCCAATTACCAATTCTGGTCTCTTTACTTTCTAAGCTAGAATGCCTTTAAACGATAGACTGATAGTATAACATTAGATTCCTCCATTAGGATATTTTAAGATAGTTTCACTCAATCTGACTATTCAAATTGTTGCATGATAGTATTTGTGACCCGCACATAAAGTACTCCAAGAAAGTAACAAAGACATGCTGCCAAAATTGTGTACAAGAAAAAAAAGCAACAGAAGAAAGTACTCCCAAAATTCAGGCTTAAGCAAACTAACCTGAAAATTTTAAGTCGCTTGGAATCCATTTCCTTCACCCAATTAAATTTCCAACATGAAGAGACAGACCTGTGATTTGCAAACACTTTATTTACAGTTAAGAAGTAAGAGTTCAAATCTGAAATTATTTTCAATGAAACTAAAATCCCAGAATGTAAAATCCGAGAGATAAGTTAAAAGAGTAACAAGCAAGATATTACTAACTATGATGGGACTGCAATCAATCATTAAGCATCATCTAGCAATCCATGCAGTCAGACAACAGGTAAAAACTTTAAACGTGTAAGATGCCTTTAATCACTTTCCACGTAATACAATTCAACCCCATTTTTTCATGAGTGGACTATAAATTGACCATAATGCGTCGTTGTTTATAATTTCCCGTTTTCCCACATGGAGTAGTCTCACTTGAAAATGCTTAAAATATAAGAAAAAGTAAAGCTAAACGGAAAAATTGTACAATAATTTTTTTTTTTTTGGTTGAGAAAGTACAATAATTGTTGTTGATAATTAGATTAAAACGTTGGAGACTATGAGTCCGTTTGGATAGAATTTATTTTGCTAAAATTGAAAACTGAAAATACTGTAGCAAAATAATTTTTAAATGTGTGAATAGTACTGTGGAACCCATTTTTAATGAAAAAGTTGCTGTGAAATTTGTGGGATCTATGAACAGTGCATTTGTGCACTGTTCATAGTTGAATAGTCAATCAAACCTTGTGGCTGGGTTTAAAAAAAAAAAGAAGGAAGCAAAACGTGGACGTGAGACGCAAACGTGGGATCCAAACGCCCTCTATATTGGCGAAAGATTTACTATATTGAGGGAGTAGAATAGGTCTGACCAAAAATTTAGAATAGGTCTGACTATTGTTAATGAAGATAATAGATTACAGCATTATTGTACTCTTGAAAAAAAATATTGTATTATTACTCCACGTGTCTTAGTATTTTCACTTTTTACATGGTAAAATAATACAATTAACAATCTTGAAGTTAATTACTTAACTTGTGCTAATGTTTGTGAGGTTTAAGGTTTTTCAAAATTAACTAGCTTTTTCCTAATCACACTAAAAAAATGAGTAAGGATTTAAGATCTAAGTTGATCAACCATCACACACTTTTGATATAAAGGTATTCTATAGGTATAAGTACTATAATGGTCATTCATTAAAGCCGTTCTTTTAACCTTGTACTTGGCTTAAAAAGTGAGTGAACCGTAAGAAGAACCACGTTGAAACTCCCGGTTTTGAAAACGTTCACACCGGTCAGACCGTTAGAGTTTTTTTTTTTTTTTTTTTTGGCTACTTACAGCTCACAAGTTTATAGCCATTGTTGAAGCTTCAAGCCTTCCACTTCAACCACCCACCGTTAGACTATCAGACTTGAGATCGCACCGCTATCTTCTTCTTCTTCTTCTTCTATGTCTCGCTCGCTTTCTCGCTCTCTCTCTCTCTCTCTCTCTCTCTCTCTCTGTGCGTTTTAACCGATGCTGTATCTGCATTTTTGCTTCTAGAGTCTTCTTCTTCTTCAATTCATTGTAGATGATGTACTGCACGGACTGCTTGGTTACTTGCTTTTACTTTCAACCACTGAGGCTTGCTTTCACTGACAACCACTTTTTAAATTTGATGAGGACTGTACTATTATTTAACCCATTTTTAATGGGCGGACAAACCAATGCCGCCCACTCTTGTAGTTTTCTTTTTTTTTTTTAATTCACATATGGTTGACAATTCAAATTGGTACGGGCTTTGTCTAGGATCTCCAGTGCGATTATGACATATATATATATATATATATATATATGAAAATGTGTATGAAAAATGTTTGAAAAGTCAAATATATAAGTTACTGTTTATGAACAATAGTATAAACAGTGAAATTTGTCCCTTGACATGTGTTGCAGACAAAAAAAAAATGCCGGATCCAAACAGATACTTATTGCCCGTTTGGATTGGATGTATGTTGCGTTTTGTAAAGCTGCGTTTTCACATTTTCTTTCTTTTTTTTCTTTTTTTTTTCTTTTTTCTGCTACTGCTACTGCGCGCATAAGGGGACAACAGTACTATTCATGATACTATTTATAAACAGTAATCTTGATTTATTTTCCGTCCTTTTTGTCACATTTGTAGGTCTGTGTACTGTTCACGGGACCTACAACTTCATTTTTCAGCCAATTTTTTATTAAAAATAGGTTTCACAATACTATTCACACATTTAAAAATTATTTTATTATAGTGTTTTTAATTTTCAATTTTTAATTTTTAACAATAAATTCTATCTAAGCATATCCTTAAAAACAAGACCAGACGCCCCATTTTATAGGAAAAACAGGGGCGGGTCTCTTTCTAATCTAAACAAGTGCTAAACACATCAATGGTAGTACATTAGATTTTTTTCTTAAACCACGTCTATTTGTTTGCTTATCACAATTAGATCTGAAAAAGAAACAAGACCAGGCGCCCGATTCTCTAGGAAAAACAGGGGCCGGGTCTCTTTCTGATCTGGACAAGTGCTATACACATCAATTGGCTGTACATTAGATTTTTTCTAAAACCACGTCTATTTGTTTGCTAATCATACTCTTCCTTCTTCTTACATAGCTCTTTTCCTCTTTTTGGATTTATGGAATCGATCTGATGTTACAAAATTTTCCAATCTTAATGCATATGTTAGTCCTTCCAAAATAATAATGCATATGTTCAATATTAGCTATGATATATTCTACGTTAAATACACTTAAATAGATGTGAAAGAGGGAAACATAAATTAGAAACACAAGAACACAAGGGTTACATGATGGACTACATCTTTATTATATATACTAGTCACAGATTCACGCGATGTGTGAAAATAAATTACTATATTTTAGTTATGATCAGAGACGGAATTAGGATTCGAAGTCAAGGGGGCAAATATAATTTTTTTGAGGAGGGCAAATATAATTTTTTTTGGCCTTATTTTCTAAAATCTTAAATATATACCTACTATTTAGTATTTTTAAAAATTTTGGGGACAGCTCCCCTCAACCTGTACATGGTTTCGTCCCTGGTTATGGCATAATATATAATTTGTTCTCTAAATTTAGTGGAAAATAATTTGTTCTCCCAAAAACTTAAACAATTTCTAAAATTATTTTTCACTTATTTATCTCAAAAAATATATCATCGTTTTATTATTTGGATTTATCTTATTGATATTATCCATTTTTTAGGCGGTCCATATTTTTATAAATTATGTTATCATGCGTTATATTTTCCTAATTTGTTTTTCCTACAACTAAACTGTTTGAGTTTCAAATATATTATTCAAAATTTTTATTCACTTAAAAAGATATTATTATTTTAATACTTTTTCTTATCGTAGGAGTAGCTTCGAACTATTGATTGAGTTTTGTTTTTTAATATGGATACATGAAATTGGAACTACATATTTCTTAAACATTCCTAAGTGACCATACCATATTATAAATTTAATATTTAAAATAATACGTAGGAAAAAAGTAGACTTTACGTCTAAAATTGAACACTTCACCTATCAAAATGAAAGAAAAGAATCAGTATAACATAAAAAAAAACATGATCTAATTTTTTTTATTACATACAATTTTATTTTTTAAGATTTTATTGCTTTTAACTGGATTTTAATATCGCATTTTTGTTACTATACTCTTATTAAAACTTCTCATTTGTCACATTATTGGCCACATCATTATTCTTTTTAGTATTTATTTTTAACTTTTAATTTTTTGAAAATATCAAATATATAAATATATTGATTTTACAAATTCATCTTAGGTGGTTTTAACTTTACATATCCATTTACTTTAATTTTAATATTATAACTAAATAATAAATCAATGAAAAATAAAAATATTGTCTATACATATTCATATTCGGCGGTTTAATTTTAATAGTTGATAGACACATTCAAATACATTGCCAACATTGTATTTATCTTTACCAAACTGTACATTTATTAAAGGAACACTTACAAAAGCTAGGCCAAAACTGTACATTTATCAGAAGATGAGTGACACACTATGGAGCAGTTTGGATACAGTTAAAAATTAAAAATTAAAAATTAAAAATTAAAAATATTATAGTAAAATAATTTTTAAAGGTGTGAATAGTACTATAAATCTTATTTTTAATGAAAAATTGTTAAAAAATAAAATTTATGGATCTTGTGAACAGTACAGAAACCTACCAGTGTAATGAAAAAGTTTGAAAAGTCAAATATATTGACTAGTGTTTATGAACAGAAGTATAAACAGTGAAATTTGTCCGGGTGCTGCAGACAAAAAAAAATGCCGGATCCAAACAATACTTAGAAACAAGACCAGAGGCCCCATTCTATAGGAAAAACAGGAGGCGGGTCTCTTTCTGATCTGGACAAGTGCTAAACACATCAATGGTTGTACATTAGATTTTTTTCTTAAACCACGTCTATTTGTTTGCTAATCACAGTTAGATCTGAAAATGAGATTCTCAATGTGTTAGCAATCTTGTAACTTTTTTTTTTAATATCATCCTTTATTCTATTTATCTTTACCAAACTGTACATTTATTAAAGGAACACTTACAAAAGCTAATCCATAACTTTTCTGACCTTTTTTGCAGTGTAAAGACATTTTGAGACCATAAAGGAAAGAGAGAGAGAAAGAGATATTATTTGTGAGGAGAAAGAATAAAAGACAGTAATTAGTCGATAGCAAGCTGTCCAAATTTACTGTAATAGTATAGTATAAAAGGGAATTGTACTTTTGCGCCCGATTCTATAGGAAAAACAGGGGACGGGTCTCTTTCTGATCTGGACAAGTGCTATACACATTAATTGGTTGTACATTAGTTTTCTAAAACCACGTCTATTTGTTTACTAATCTTACTCTTCCTTCTTCTTACATAGCTCTTTTCCTCTTTTTGGATTTATGGAATCGATCTGATGTTACAAAATTTTCCAATCTTAATGCATATGTTAGTCCTTCCAAAATAATAATGCATATGTTTAATATTAGGTATGATATATTCCATGTTAAATACACTTAAATAGATGCGAAAGAGGGAAACATAAATTAGAAACCCAAGAACACAGGAATACATGATGGGCTGCATCTTTATTATATATACAAGTGAGTGAACCGTAAGAAGAACCACGTTGAAACTCCCGGTTTTGAAAACGTTCCCTCCGGTCAGACCGTTAGTTTTTTTTTTGGCTACTTACAGCTCACAAGTTTATAGCCATTGTTGAAGCTTCAAGCCTTCCACTTCAACCACCCACCGTTAGACTATCAGACTTGAGATCGCACCGCCATCTTCTTCTTCTTCTTCTTCTTCTTCTATGTCTCGCTCGCTTTCTCGCTCTCTCTCTCTCTCTCTGTGCGTTTTAACCGATGCTGTATCTGCATTTTTGCTTCTAGAGTCTTCTTCTTCTTCAATTCATTGTAGATGATGCACTGCAAGGACTGCTTGGTTACTTGCTTTTACTTTCAACCACTGAGGCTTGCTTTCACTGACAACCACTTTTTAAATTTGATGAGGACTGTACTATTATTTAACCCATTTTTAATGGGCGGACAAACCAATGCCGCCCACTCTTGTAGTTTTTTTTTTTTTTTTAATTCACATATGGTTGACAATTCAAATGGGTACGGGCTTTGTCTAGGATCTCCAGTGCGATTATGACATATATATATATATATATATATATATATGAAAATGTGTATGAAAAAGATTTGAAAAGTCAAATATATAATCTACTGTTTATGAACAATAGTATAAACAGTGAAATTTGTCCTCTGACACGTGTTTCAGACAAAAAAAAAATGCCGGATCCAAACAGATACTTATTGTCCGTTTGGATGTATGTTGCGTTTTGTAAAGCTGCGTTTTCACATTTTCTTTTTTCTTTTTTTTTTTCTTTTTTCTGCTACTGCTACTGCACGCATAAGGGGGACAACGGTACTATCCATGATACTATTTATAAACAGTAACCTTGATTTATTTTTCGTTCTTTTTGTCACATTTGTGGGTCTGTGTATTGTTCACGGGACCTACAACTTCATTTTGCAGCCAATTTTTTATTAAAAATGGGTTTCACAATACTATTTACACATTTAAAAATTATTTTATTATAGTGTTTTTAATTTTCAATTTTCAATTTTTAACAATAAATTCTATCCAAGCATATCCTTAAAAACAAGACCAGACGCCCCATTCTATAGGAAAAACAGGGGCGGGTCTCTTTCTAATCTGGACAAGTGCTAAACACATCAATGGTTGTACATTAGATTTTTTTCTTAAACCACGTCTATTTGTTTGCTTATCACAGTTAGATCTGAAAAAGAAACAAGACCAGGCGCCCGATTCTCTAGGAAAAACAGGGGCCGGGTCTCTTTCTGATCTGGACAAGTGCTATACACATCAATTGGTTGTACATTAGATTTTTTCTAAAACCACGTCTATTTGTTTGCTAATCATACTCTTCCTTCTTCTTACATAGCTCTTTTCCTCTTTTTGGATTTATGGAATCGATCTGATGTTACAAAATTTTCCAATCTTAATGCATATGTTAGTCCTTCCAAAATAATAATGCATATGTTCAATATTAGCTATGATATATTCTACGTTAAATACACTTAAATAGATGTGAAAGAGAGAAACATAAATTAGAAACACCAGAACACAAGGATTACATGATGAATTACATCTTTATTATATATACTAGTCACAGATTCACGCGATGTGTAAGAATAGATTACTATATTTTAGTTATGATCAGAGACGGAATTAGGATTCGAAGTCAAGGGGGCAAATATAATTTTTTTGAGGAGGGCAAATATAATTTTTTTTGGCCTTATTTTCTAAAATCTTAAATATATACCTACTATTTAATATTTTTTTAAAATTTGGGAACAGCCCCCCTCAACCTGTACATGGTTTCGTCCCTGGTTATGGCATAATATATAATTTGTTCTCTAAATTTAGTGGAAAATAATTTGTTCTCCCAAAAACTTAAACAATTTCTAAAATTATTTTTCACTTATTTATCTCAAAAAATATATCATCATTTTATTATTTGGATTTATTAGATTGATATTATTCATTTTTTAGGCGGTCCATATTTTGATAAATTATGTTATCATGCGTTATATTTTCCTAATTTTTTTTTTCCTACAACTAAACTGTTTGAGTTTCAAATATATTATTCAAAATTTTTATTCTCTTAAAAAGATATTATTATATTAATACTTTTTCTTAACGTAGGAGTAGCTTTGAACTATTGATTGAGTTTTGTTTACTAATATGGATGCATGAAATTGAAACTACATATTTCTTAAACATTCCTAAGTGACTATACTATATTATAAATTTAATATTTAAAATAATACGTAGGAAAAAAGTAGACTTTACGTCTAAAATTGAACACTTCACCTATCAAAATGAAAGAAAATAATCAGTATAACATAAAAAGAAACATGATCTAATTTTTTTTTATTACATACAATTTTATTTTTTGAGATTTTATTGCTTTTAACTGGATCTTAATATCGCATTTTTGTTACTACACTCTTGTTAAATCTTATCATTTGTCACATCATTGGTCACATCATTATTCTTTTTAGTATTTATTTTTAACTTTTAATTTTTTGAAAATATCAAATATATAAATATATTGATTTTACAAATTCATATTAGGTGGTTTTAACTTTACATATCCATTTACTTTAATTTTAATATTATAACTAAATAATAAATCAATGAAAAATAAAAATATTGTCTATACATATTCATATTGGGCGGTTTAATTTTAATAGTTGATAGACACATTCAAATACATTGCCAACATTGTATTTTGATATAAATTCAAAATCTCACTTCCAAAATAACTAAGTATTATTTCCCAAAAAGAAAAAAAATCAAACAAAAACTAAAAGAGGGAGAGAGAAGACTTGTGATGGAAAACTTAAAAAATCAAACACACTACCAAATCATATTAACCCAAAATAGTATTATATAAAAAAATACAATGATTCATCAACCTAAAGTAAAGTTGCAAAAAAGAATATATATATATATATATATATATATATATATATAGAGAGAGAGAGAGAGAGAGAGAGAGAGAGAGAGAGAGAGTAATCACCTTTTCTATGAGAGAAATACAAAATAAAATGAGAAAAAGAAGCATCAGATAAAAAATATAGTCATTAGTCAAACACTAAATTATCCAAGCCATGATATATAATTGAGTAACATTATATTTTTGTAAACTATATTTATATGCAATAAAGTAACATTTAACAATTATAGAAAAGAAAAAAAAGATAATAACTTAAAAACAAAAAACCAAATTGCAACCCAAAGTAAAATTTTAAAGAACACATAAATACATCAATCTAAAGGAGAGATACAAAAAAAAAAAAAAAAATTCACTCAAAAATAAAACATGGGAGAGAGAAAGAGAGTAATAACATTTTTCATATGAGAAAATATGTATAGAATGGGATAGAAAATGTCATATTTATAGTAATAGAATAGGGATAAGAAGAGTCAAAATAAAAGGAAGAGGAAGAGATAGATCAAGAGTGACATTAAGGTTAGGAGTGGTGAAGAGATGAAAAGGTAAAAGAAAAGTTATGGTTGGAAATAGTGGAAAGAAATGAAAAATAAGTAAATGATATGGTCACTGATGTGGCTCAACAAGAGCATAGCAACGATAAATACTGCACTTCATGTTTTAGGTATATATATATAGATGAGTGTAGTACAAAATATGTGTTATAATGAATTCTAACATAGGTATATATAATAAACTAATCCCTATACTAATAGACTTTTAGTAAAGTAAGAAACTTGACTTGCACACAAAGTAGAATTAGGCTTTGACCTATACTAATGAGCTAATATATTTCTAACAGCATAAACTACGATCTCCAAATTTTTACATGAGGTTGAACTTGAACCTTCTCCACCTTATATAGAAGGGCAGAAATGTCAATTGATCCATAATTAAACCCTTGGTGATTAATATTAAATAGTCCATTTAGATGTATGCTCACATCTAAGACAAAATTATGGAACTATCAATGCACTTTTAAAATTCTATAATTCTATACTTATATCATATGATTTTTTTTAATAGTAATAAAAATTTTGGTCATTAAATCTTTGTGAGAGTCATGTTAAGGATGTTATATAATTCTTCACTAAAATAAATTATCTTCAGCATGCATAAAAAAATAGTTCTTTATACATTAAAAAAAAAAAGAAAAAAAGAAGAAGAAGAAGAAGAAGAAGAAGAAGAAGAAGAGGAAGTTCAAGAAAGTTTTAAGTTAATCCACCCTAATTTTGTTCTCATGTGTCGCTTTTTTTAAAAAAAATTTTCCATTCCATTTAAAACACTTCCACCAAGTTAAAGCTACTTCTAACCCATTTGAATTTCTTTTAGAATTTTTGAAAACTTATTATTGTGTGGTATGATTTGGTCAAGTTTTTTTTTTTTTTTTTTTACTGAAACGAAAGTAGTTTTACTAGGGGTTTAAGTTAACCAAATTTGGAGAGAGAGAGAATGCTTTAAACCCCAATATTGTTCTAAATACTCTTATACAAATTGGAACATCTTAGTTTGACAACAATAATAATAAAAAAAATAATATAGTAGAACAGCATAGTGACTTGGTAATGAAGTAAAAAACCAATTTAAAAAATTCTCTTTAATGGAAAAATCACTCTATGGATCCAATCCCGAAACTAATTAACTATAGGAAATTAAAACAATTACCACAGTCTACTTAAAAATAAACCCTTATACAACTACACTCTTTATTGTAACCTTTGCAAATATCGTATTTACCTTCGTATCACAATACTCTTAGAACCTCTGGAATCTTCCTAAGCAAATTTCCTTAATGAACTTCTCATCTGCATGAACCAGAATCTTTGACACTCCAAGGAACCTTCTTGAAGGTTTTCTAGAATAAACACACTAAAAAAGATCTCTGTGGTTTCAAGAACAGTTTGGAGCTAAAGGTGTATAGGAACAAACAATAGTTTTCATGTTCTCACTCAAAACACAAGTATGATTTTCTATGTTTAGGCTTAGAAAGAAAGGAGCAAAACTAGGTATGTTTTACTCTAGTATAATTGCCTTTTTACCTCTAAAAGATGTACAAGTGATTTATTTAGGTGTAAAAAATAGGCGTAGATCCTAACATAAACCCTTTTGTTTTAATAGAATTTGGATTGCACATTGCCGCAACTTAGCTCAAGTGAAATTGCTTCTCACTTGAGTGTGATTCTTGTATTTAACATGGTTGTGCCAACATCAAACAACTATAGCTCGCTCATTTGAAAATTTAAATTGAGTTAAATTTTTGTTTGTTTTAAAGCCTTGAAAATCTACTTCAATGAACAAAATATCACTTAGGAATTCATTATGGTGCAAAGAGATAAGGAAAAGATAATCAACTCTTCATCTTTGGGCAAATCAAAATTTTGTCATCTTTAAGTAGCTTCTAACCCAAAATTTACCCTAAGAGCACTAGTATTTGGCTTGCCAGATGCTTAATTTAGCAAATAAAACAAAAACCACCCCACATCAAGCTCAACACTTCATTGCATAGTAGCAACATTTGAACAATTAATGTTGAGGTACTATTCATTTTTTTTTTTTAATTAACTCTCTTTCTCTCTCTCTAATCCACGTAGATCAGCAATAATTGATTTGTTTAGGGGTGGTGGTGCTGCGATGTGGTGGGGCGTCGATCTGGTTGGTGAAACTTCAAGCTGCAATTTGGTATGTGTGGGTGTGATTCGGTAAATCAGAGTTGTGCTTTGAGAGGATTGGAATTGTGATTTAATAGATTGGAGCTTTGATCGAGTTTTTTCGATGGTTGGCTCATGCGGTGGCTTGCTGCTGTGGTTGGCCCGTGCAGTAGTTGTTGCGATAGATTGCAATGACTGTTTGTTGATTTCTAGAAATGTGGAAAATAATATTTAAATAAGATAGATATAAAATATAATCAAAGTTTAACTATAAAATTAGTTGTGGTCTCAAGTTACAAATTAAACCTAGTCAATAAAATTAAAATTACTGCATATTTTGAAAATCTAACCTGTGAATTGCATGTTTTTTACTCTCTTAATACACATGTCAAATTTTGTGTCAACCATATATTATTTACTATATAATCTATAAATTTATATTTTATGCATAATTTTGAATTACAAAAACTTGCAATTTAAAAATTTATTAATGACATAGTTATTGATCTTTAATTTTCTTGAAATTTTGCAAACATAGAGGATATAAAAAGAAGATGTAATCAAATGGTAAATTTGTCAAAATTCACCTCCAATAAAAAGATACTGAGTGAGTTTATAGTCTAAGACTACAACCGATTTTGTAACTAAACTTTGTTCATAAAATATTGAGGATTTGAGGTTGTTGTAGTGGTATGTGAATTTAGATAAGGTCCATAAGGACAAAGTTTAGCTACAAAATTAGTTGTAGTCGTAGGCTGCAACCTTACTCAATATCTTTTTATTATATGTAAATTTTGACAAATCTACCATTGGATTACATCTTCTTTTTATATCTTTTATGCCTACAAAATTTCAAGGAAATTAAAAATCAATAGTTATATTATGCATATAATACAAGCTTATAGATCATATAATAAAGAATACCCGATTGACACAAAATTTGATATATGTATTAAGAGCGTAAAAAATATGTAATTTGACTGTTAAATTTTTAAAATATGTTGTAGTATTTATTTTATTGAGTGAGTTTGTAACCTTAAGTTACAACTAATTTTGTAACTAAATTTTTCCTTTTAGATAAAATCATAAAAGTGGAGTTTTGGGATAAATTTGACTTGAATACCTAAATTGAGCCTAATGTTCTCTAAAAGTGCATTGAGCATAGAACCTAGTTTTTACATATATAATAATAAAATTTGCAAAACCATCCATCAAACCTAACAAAAAAAAAAATTGTGCGAAAAGGGAACTTAAAAAATTTGTCTTTACTGTTTGGAGGATGTCATTGACTTGAGAAATTATTGTGTACTCTTAGAGTATCATAAATATGTACTCTCACATCTCACATGAATAATAGGTCCTACTAATTAAATTTATAGTGAGGCTTACTATTTATATAAAAGAAAAAAATACGCATTTATGATACTTTGAAAATATCTAATAATTTTCGCACTGACTTTGTTAAATATTCTTGAATATTCTAAAGTACCATTCACAAGGATAAAATGTGACATTTAGATAAGAAGCAAGATCAAAGATCCGGTATACCGATCTCAAGTAGAGAAGATAATATGATGTGAGCCTGTGACCCACCTCATGGACATGGTGCCTTTATATTTTTCTTTTCCTTTTTATTTTATAGATTTTTGGGAGATGAATGAAATTGATAGTGAGCCTTTATTTCAATCGTAGGCTTGGCCTACCTCCTAAGTGCCTTTATTTCAATTGACAATATTCCAACCAATCCATTAAATATTTGAATCATTCTTCTTTTTTGTTTTTTTTTCCTTTAATAAATGTAATACTGCGTCTTATGTATATGACAGTTAAACTTTGTTGTCAATTAATTTAAGATTTAGAAGCAATATTACATTAACAAAATTTTCATAACAATTTAACAATTTAATCATAATTCTTATATAGGCTTGTTAATAATATCACCATTTTATCTTTCACTAATAATTTGCTATCTAAAATTTGTTGTAAAAATGCTGTGTATCAAACTTTTTTTCTCAATAGTTTAATAATTGAACTGATGTCTTACATGATAAATTTGTGAGTTTGTGACCAATCAAATCTTTTGTTGGTATTTATAATTAAAGTCTGGTGAATTTAATCGCTTGGACACTTACGATGTCTGTTACATCTCACTCATGAGAAATGACCCAAAGGAGCGAGCAGGAATGGAGTATGGGCCACAGCCCCAAGCTTTACAAGAAACATCTACAATCTTTTTGTAGGGGATCAAAACTCAACAGATATTTGCTTTTTTTTGTTCAAAGAGATAACAGATATACTTATCACTCACATCTTTTCAAGTTTTAAAGTTCTATAGGGACAGCAAATTGTACCTATACAACTTCCTCTCTTACAAATTCAAAAATTGTAAAGGTTTAAATTATGATTTAAACCCTTGACCTCTCGTTTGAAAACATGAAAAAGCATCAATCAGATAAATTGTAGAACTCTTAAAAAATCATGGGTGTTAATGGTTGTTAATGTATACAAAGCTTTCTTAAAAAAAAGCTTTTGGTGTCCCTATAGAACTTTAAGCAATCATTGTTGTTAATACATACATTTTAAACAGTTAGAAAGATACATGCATTCTATGACTCCATTGTTGGTTAGCACTCTACCTTAATGGTTGAGAATTATGACTCTATAGTTGGTTAGCACTTCAATATATATATATATATATGAGAGTAGAAACCTCACGTGAGAGTGCATGAAGTCCTGTCACATAGCACTCTAATATTACATTTAACATTTTTTACATTTTTTCATTAATTTTTTTAACTGTTATCCAATAGATTATAGTAACTCATTTTTACTATTATATAAATTTAACATTTTTACCTCTTTTTATTATTTTTTTTTTACTGTTACCCAATAAATCATAGTAACTTCTTTTTACTGTCTTACCACGTGGCATTCTAATATTGTATTTAACATTTTTTACTTTTTTTCATTAAGTTTTTTTAACTATTACCCAATAGATCATAGTAACTTATGTTTACTATTATATAAATTTAGCATTTTTACCTATTTTTATTAAGTTTTTTTATCGTTACCCAATAAATCATAGTAACTTCTTGAGAGTGCATGAGATCCTACCACGTAGCACTCTAATATTACATTTAACATTTTTTACCTTTTTTCAGTAAGTTTTTTTAACCGTTACCCAATAGATCATAATAGCTCATTTTTACTATTATATAAATTTAGGATTTTTTACCTCTTTTTATTATTTTTTTTTTTTTTCTGTTACCCAATAGATCATAGTAACTTCTTTTTACTATTATATAAAATATGGGTTGTTCTTGACAATTAGACCCACTAGACCAAAATTAATTCACTATAAAATAAACTACCTTTTAAAAGTAAACCAAACCTTATAAAAAACTCAAGTTAGTTCTTACTTTACATATTATGACCCAAGTTTGACCCTTCCCACATGTAAATCAAAGCGAAAACTCTTACCCTCTTACAAACTCTCTTCTTCCTCCCCCACGTATAAGTGATACTTCTAGAAAATTCCATCCTCATGAAATCATGTCTTCATTTTTCCCCAAATTCAATTCAATCTGCATTTGTCTATTAATAATGTTCTATACAATTTATGTAGACAATTTCTCTGTCGTCGGCTAATGCAACAAAAATATATATAAATCTTAAGATCCTTGAGGTTTCTGAAATAATTGACAAGTGCATATTTCTAAAATTTATAAAAACAAAAAAGTCTAATAAATATCATATATTATCTCACAAAATGCTATTAACTTAATATTTTCTTTAAAAAAAAAGTCAACGATAGGAATGGTAAAAAACATGATCCTATACAAGAAATACCAAAAATACATGCAAAAAAAAATTTCATAGGAGGATTTATCTTTGAATATTATGAAGACAATAGTAAAGATAAAATGCATTGAATGAGATCTTACGAAACAAGTTTGTTAATCATTTTAATTTATACTCATTATTTACGTAAAAAAATAATCATACATCATATTATTTACATTAAAAAAATAATACATATTAATTTCAAAGTTCATTACAAGATGCAAACTGTTAGGGTATTGCAATAATAAGTAACATTGATACAACAATAGATTGGTATTACGTTTTATGCGTACTTTGTGAAAGGGATGTCAAACCACAAGCAAAATCATTTTGGTATGCAAAATGTGAAACAAAAATAAATTTTTTTATCCCAAAGTTAGAGGCACTCACATTAACTACATACTCTCCATAATATATATATATATATATATATATATATATATATATATATATATATATATATATATATATCACTATAACTACTGTATATATACAATTGCAAAGTACTTCAGATACATTATTCAAATTGAAGTTTTTTATGCAACTATCAAAACAAATTTTGTGATATTTGATTGAGATGTCAAGAAAATCCTAATTGAATCTACAAGATATTTTGCTAAAAAATAAATTGAGGTACAACTTATTTAAATTATTGTAAAAATATTGATGTAGGGGCATTGGGCCCAGTAATTTACCTAGGATGGCCCAACGAAATCTTTTGGGCTAGAAACCCAAATCCGAAGACATCAAAAAGATCATGGAGTATCTCTATGTATCTCATAAAGAAATGCCAAGTAAAGATATGATAAACAAATGACCAATTACGTCCGAGGAGAAGATGTGTCCTCGGATTGTTAAGCCGAGGACATAGGAAGAGAAGTTTAGTGTCCCGGGTTATGTTATAAAGAATCCTACGATTACGGGAATACACAGTACACGTGGAGGACAATAGAGAGAGCGGTGGAATATCTAAGGTAAAGCTGCTAGCATTGCTCATACATTAAAAGCTCTGTAAATTGATACGCTGGCTACATAGATGGAAGGATGGGACCTGAACATGGAGTTTGGAACTTGGTCCCTAACTCCAGCGGGCTTTAGGGAAGAATTGATGGGACAAGTATCCGAAATCAGTATTGCAACCATGAGGTGGAAGATGATGAAGAGAAGAAAAAGAAGTATAAATGAAGGGGAAGACATACGAGGAAGAGAGAGGCTTTTTCAGTAAGAAAAAGGACCAATAGTATATGATAATCAATATTTGTATCCAAACTTGAGGAAATACTATTAAAAACTATCCTCGGATTTCGTCCGAGGAGGAATTCTCAGTCTTACTCTTGCAAACAACTCTTTATTTTGTCCCATTGGGCCCAAGGCCCGTTCTTTTCCTTATTATCTAAACCATCCTTGAAATTTAGATTACAAACCCATCCTCTACAAATTTATTGTAAAAAAAAAAAGGTCTTTCAAGCCCATTTCCTTCCAGTCATAGTTTGAGAATTTGAATTGTGTCCTTACAATTGATATTAGAAAACGAATTCCATGTGATTTGGGGAAAAAAAATTAGGAAAAAAAATAGATTTCTCTACTTTATTTGAATGAATTCAATCTAAAGGGTGGTTTTGAAAATTACATAGTTGCTAAGATTTTTGATGCACTTGCAAATGATAAAAAGGTATGGAAGAAAAAAAAAATACACAATTCAATATGCTATATTAATTCTTTTTGCTGCACTATTCCAAAATTAACAAAAATAAAAAATAAAAATATTTACAAAAAACTGTAACATCATTGAAATTTAATATAAATGCAAATATTATGAAAAATCTTAGTGACAAAGTCCAAACTTTGTAAGATCCAATTAAGAATCTCTCAATGCCAATTCATTAGTGATTAACACAAATGATGCAACAAAAAGGGAAAAAAAATGATAAAAGCTCAAAAATTGAACAAATATGGACGGACTAAACTTCAAACGTTGAAGATAGAGAAACGGATGATAATAACAAGCATTACCATACCTTAATAACAAAGATTGAAGAAACAAAAACAAAACAAAAAAAAAGATTTCGTAATAAAGCTTTTTATTACATCATATAATAAAAATCAATAATATAAAATGAATTAATATGTTTTTATCAACTTTTATTATATAATATTACTCCAAGTGGTTTTAATTATTGCTCATTACTTGAACAAAATAATTATAATAGATATATGTGAGTAATTTATAATTGTTACTTTTTATGATGAATTCATTACTAACCAAGTTTTATAATAAATATGCTATAATATATGTCTAATATTTTCCAAAAACAATTTTACATAAAACATTACAGCAGTATCCGTGCATCATACAGGAAACTTACTAGTTACCTTAATGGTTGAGAGTTTTTTTTAATCATTTTAAAATTACAAGCTTTGGAAATTCTCAAGGGTGATACTTATGTTGCGTGGTTATTGAATTTATATTATTATTTTTGGTAATATTTAAAAAATATAAAATTTAATTGTTTAAGTAATGTTATACGAACTCATTAAGTAACTAAATAATTAATATTTAACCAGGTAATATTAAAGCACTCTTATGAAAAAAAAAAAAAAAAAACTGTAAAAAGAAAATTTGAAGGGAGTCAATTGCCTTTCCGTTTTTTTTTTTTTTTTTTTTTTTTTTTACTTTTATTTTAAAGGGGTGAGGGCAATTGACCCCACTTAAATGATTTAAAGTATCTAAATAATTTATCCTAGCCTTTATTATTTTTTGAAAGAACTCACTTTGAAATTGCTTAATCAAATTGACTATAGTGGTTTGGTTATAATATTTGCAAATGTTATATGTGCAATCTGCTTTCTTAAATTATAAATTATAATTCAATATAAATTGACCATTGCTCATTTGCAATCCATTAGTCGATAAATCACTCTGCACTAGCAAAAATATCATATGCTCTGGCCTACTTTGTGGAATCCAGCTTTCAAATAATCTATTGAATCAATGTTCTCTTTATATGTAGTTTTTGTTTTTTTGCTGAATTCTTTTTTATTGAGATGATAGTGTGAGATTAAGTCACACATACTTATCTCCAAAAATATCTTCAAACTTTAAAGTTCCTAAGGGACCAATAGGATTTTAAAGTTTGGCGAATCATTGTTGTTAAAAGTGTGCCTTTCATTGTCTATTGCGAACAGAGATTTATTGATACCAGCTTATAAATCAGTTACACTTAAAAGCAAACATGTTACACGTGCTATATATATGTACAGAAAACTCTCACATATGAACTATGTATGTATAACACAAATTTACAGTATAATTCACTTGAAACGCCACGCTACTAACGATTTTCAGCATCAAAATTTGGTTCAGCAGGCTTCTGTGGCAGCAGTGGTAGCAATCTTTGTGGCACTCTAGTCTTGCGTGCACCATTTTGTCGCAAGGTTCGAAGTGCATTTGCAGCAAACCTTGATGCATAAATAGTAGCACCAAGACTTGGCGAGCTCCCAGCTTCATTTGCCAAAGCATCTTGCAGCCTGTCTTCTGCTTCACGCAAAGACTTATCAAGCTTTCTCTTACAATACCGGCGCCAAGCTACTTGGATAAAACAGGCTCCCCATGTCCTCCATTGTAGGGAGTAGAACCTAAAAGTCATCATCACAAAAATGCATTATGAGGGCTAATCAAAGCGCTCATCAAAGTTTTAATAGCCATTATTTCTTTTTTTTTTATTATACATTTTTCAAATTTCTTCCAAGCTAGTAGCATCAATGCTCCATCCTAACAATACCAAAAAGCAAGGCAAGCCTAAAATGTTGCTTCAAGTTAATTCTATTAACGAAAAAAAAAACAATGTGACTTGCTTTTTATGTAAGGATAACCTATCAAATCTGTAGATTTTATTTGGATGATTAGATTATACTGTTCTAAAATTGAATTGAAAATTGATGGCCTATCCTTTGCTACAATTTATGTATAAGTTTTTGTTTCTATAGACCTGCATTTTTTAGACAGCCATGAAAAAAATTATCTAAAAAGTTGATAAGCATGGCTTCAATCCTTGCCTGAAAGTGTGCTGGAGCTGCTTGCTATGAAGACGCCGAAACTGAGATGCCACAAACTTCAAGTCATAAGCCATTAAAGCAAAGGCTTCAACCTCTATTATAGCTACCACTGTTCTAGTTGAGATGGGGAGATTTGTAGAGGGGTGAGGATCCAATGCCCAAGTAAGAAGCTCTTCTCCACAGAAGTCACCAGCCTTAAGATCAGCAGAGTTAAAGAAACCAGTCCTTCCACCATTGGTAGTCATAGTGGCTAGGGTTCCTCTCATGATAAAAAGCATCTCATCCACTGGATCCCCCTCACGGACAATGCAGCTCTTTGCTGTGTATAGTACTGGCTTGAGATGATCACAAAGCGCATCCAATAGTTGCTCATCCATTTTATCAAACATTGGCACCTAAAAAGATAAAATTGACTTAATGAAAGCAAGAGCTAGATGTTGGATGTGAAGGGGGGGAAGAAAAAAAAAACACTCACTCTCTTGAGAAGATCTAAGCAAAGATGTCGCTTTATGTCCCTCCTTAGGTCTTTAGGAAGGTTACGAACTAGATTCTCTTCCTCAACACCTCTGGTTTCTTGCCATTTATACTGTTCGTATTGTCTGATCCGCTCCCTTAAGTTCTCAGGGAGCATACGGTGGGACATCCACTGTTCAGCATCAGTCCTTTTCCCTCTCATCTCTTCCACTCTCACTGTTGTGGATTGCAGATATTTCTATAATAGCACAGAAACATAATATAGCACTTTGGTTCATCAAATCAAGGACTACGAGGATTCCAACAAAAGGTTTCAAGTTGGAATTAATAGTGGATACAATTTGTAAGATATAATGTTTTTATAGAAGATTTGGCACTTGGCAGATTAAATAAGAACAACAGAAACATTAAGAATAAATACAACAATGAGAGATTAACGGAAGATGGCAGAAAAATGCAACTACTATACATGTTTCTTATGGATAAATTAACAAAATGTCATAAGCCTATCACATCAGTTGGAAGGTTTGGATGATATGCTTATGCACAAAGCCCAAATGTATAATCATAATCATTTTATAATTTACAAGATTAAGTTGCAAACAGAATTGATGAGGATCAATGTTTTACCTGCATATTGCCAATAAGTAATGAGAATAATACCAACCCAGAGATTGATATGAAGACAGCAAAGATTATCTCCGGAACATAAGTGCTTGTTTTCAGGTTTTGGCCAAAAGAACTGATGAAACAAAAAAAGAAAACACAAGTTAAAAAAAGCCTCGAGCTGTAAAGTATTCACTCACAATGAGATCATATATAGTTTTGATTGCAAGGCAACTGAGTGAGAATATAATTTGAGGATCATATATTTACTAACCTAAGACCACGAAGACCCCACCAAAAGCAGTAAAAGAATTTCTCTCGAAAATTTCTTGATTCCACCACTCTAGATTTAAGAGCATCAATAAATATTCCAAAGTTGAAGACCATGTTATTTTTAATGTCATCAGGATCAATAAAAGGGCAATTGTTATATAGATATTCAAAGGTTTTGTTACGGTAATTTCCACAATAAAAATCTTTCTCTTCACAGCCAGTAGTGTTGTCACAATGTTTTTGCCAGCATGTATCCTCTCGTTCAATAGAAAACAAGTACCAAAAAGCTCCTACAACCTGGTTTGTCATATTTTTTGTGATCAGAAAATCTCGTAAGTATTGCATTAAAGAAAAAGAAAAGAAAATCTCAGAAGTAGTGTAATTAAGTATTCAAAAACTACCAAATCAACTTACATGACTGGCGAGCATATACAGGGAAAGATTATAAGCAGCTCCAGCCCATGCTGTCTGAGTCAGTATGCCCGAGGTTCTTGTTACTTCTACATATAGTGGATAGATCCGCAAAAGTCTTGGCACATATTGGGAGAAGATTACTAACTTCAACATCTCCTTCATGGCTAATGAAACTTCGGTTTTCACTGAGGGAATGATGAGAAAACTTACCACCTGAACAATGTAAGACATCATAATTGTAAAACTGACATTACCTTAACTGCTTACTTCTTTTCCATCAAGCAATTAACAAAATTTCAACTAAAGACATGGTTCATTCTTCTACATATAAGTTGTTATATGCATTATGCCCCCATGTGTGTTCAAAGAATCACTTTGGCATAATAAGATCAGTTCTGCTATTGAAAATAGCCAAATGTTTTGTTAGTGCATAAGTTTAGAAATCATGTAGTTATTCAACCTCCAGAAAACTGTCTGTTACGTGTCTTATTTATTTACTCTTTTTTTTAAGTTAGGAAAAATTAGGAGTATGTTATGATAGATTCATATATGTAAGTTTGTATTAGGATGAGTTATGATTAGTTTTATTGCTAGAATATTATAGGAATATGGTGCTTACCTTGATCTAATTGGAAGTCAGATTCAGATGTGGATAATGAATAATGATACTCATGATTTCCCAAACTATAAATTTTTCACTAGTCTAACTTGGAAGTCTAAGTTTCCCTCAAAGAAAGCCTAACTCTTACTATGTCTTTTAACCTACCAGAAACAAACCAATTCATTACCAATCCATTAATCTGCTACGTAAGCACATTTCCTTAAGTTGGTGTAACAGCAGCAAAAATGGAAGTGAATGAAACATAACTCCCTGCACTGATGGCAAGGTAACAAGTTGGGTGGGGTGCAAGTTTCTTCATTGCGAACCTATCACTACAGTGGGGGCTGAACTAAATGTTGTGATGATTGTAGAAAGAACATAGAGTTCCTGTAATAAACCAGAGTAATGATACTTCATACTGATCAATTGTCACGTGCATACCTGTGGCAATGGAAGAATTGACAGAATGTCAATGAAGAAGTATGTGGATAAGTATCTTTTTGCAATAGCCACCGGATCAGTTATTGTCTGACCCCTTCCAAATACTCGAGAAGAAGGAGCAATAAACCCAGTTCGAAACTGAAAGATTATATGAAGTGCATAAAAGGCATCAAAGAGTGAACGAAGAACACAAGCAATAATCGTCAGAGTTCCATCTAAATCAAGGCATTTGTCCTTGTCATCGATCACTGGGATGTAAAAGAACAAAGGATCCAGGGCAACAGCTATGACACAAGAGAGCACAAATATTTTATTCCAAGTTTGAAGAAATTGACCCTGTGGATCAAGAATTGTCTTCCTAGGAGGAGGACCTGACTCTTTACTTGGCTGATCACCTACAAAAGGAATGCCACTAATCTTCAAAACACTGCCAAAAGTTGATCTTGGTTTTCTCAGTTGTGGTCCATCATCAATAGAATATTTCCGCTCAGAACTCTCAGATCTATCTGAACTCCAATCTTCAAACCTGGGTGAAAAATAAATATAATAATAAAGTCACATGCATAAAGAAAGTTTCAGCAGCTATTTAAGTACTTGAATGGATACTACCAGAATGAATAACTTATTGGAATCCTTTATAAACTGATACATATGAGTGGTTCCTAACTGTGAAATGGTGCACTAAAAATGAATAATGAAAGAACAAGTGACAACCCAGTAATTCACCCATTTGCAACATTACCAATCACCAAATTGGGTCATTTAAGTTCTCTATATGTTTACAGCCTAAACTAGAATGCCTTTAATGATCCTAAACAACATGATTTTTTAGATTTTTCCATCTAGTACTTTCTAGAATAGTTTCACTTTCTGTCTTCTTATTATATACCAATTGCGAATACAATTTGACTTTGGAATCTAAAAACCCTGTTTAAGTTCCAATTGTATCAATGATTCAACGTCAACTACAATTTTAAAATCATTACAAATTAGACCCTTAAGGCTTATAGTGAGTGTCAAATAAAAGTGAAGGTAATCCAAATAAGCTGCTCTTGAGACCTGTCTAGGCATTACAAGTATTCAATATGAATCATAGGATTTTTTTACACTGAAGAATATCACAAAACAAATTATTCATTTGTAAAAGAGAAAATAGAATAAATACAATACAATTTAAACACCATTATTGAGTTGAATTTTTGCACTAGAATACTATTTATCATTTATTTGTGGGGCTTTTTAGTGTAAGATTTAGTCTTAAATGTAACTTACTGATTTTGGTTACTTTAAACTAGAATATTTTATAAGAGTCCAAATTATAACCATTTTCAAACTTTATGAGTAATTATGATAGATTGATAGATATTGATGCAAAACAATAGAAATTTCATTAGTTAATTAAAAATCTGAAGTTTTTCATGAAATTACTCCCAAAAACTTTCTTATTCCATGATACCATCAGCACATAGAGACATATAGAAGTGACATAGACACTCTGATAAAATTGTGTGCTTAAAAGAATCAAATTAACAGAATAATAGCAACAATGGAGACTATTGGAGTTCAGACCTGAACAAACTAACCTTACAAATTTAAGTCGGTTGGAATCCATTTTCTTCAGCCAGTTAAATGTCCAATCTTAAGCACCAAACTTGCAAAAGCCTAAAATCCAGACCCTGCAGAAGTACAAGTTCAAATTTGAGAATCTGTTCAATGAAAACCCAGAATTGTGCATGGTAAAGTAGAAGCCAAAAGATAATCGAGAGTAACATGTATGCAATTTTATGACTACCATAGATAAATTATTGAGCAAAAACTAGTGCTAGTTTAATACAAACTTAGTTTCATTAGTTTATTTAACTTAAAAATAAGTCAAGTAAACGTATAGATGAATTAAAAAAAAGATAACAATCGTACAGAACTAAACATTTAATAAAAAATAACAAATAAAAAAGAAAAAAAAGAAAGACGCGTTGTACTTTATCAAAGAGGTATTGTATATGCAGTCTACTACTAACAATTTTTTTAGAAAACCAGTAACTTAAATTTTGTAATTTGACAAGTTGTACAAAAAACAAAATTCACTTTCTAGTTTATACTAAACCCAACACATGTTGGCAAATTGATTAGTGATTAGAAAGACTAAAATAAAATAAAAATATCAAAAGCAAGCGTATCAAGTGGACTACTATTTTTAGTGTATTAAAAAAAATACTATAATTAGGAAAAGATTTCCAACCCTGAATCATAAAATATGACAGTTGCATAGTCCCAAGCATAAAAGGGACGTCAAGTATTTAATAATAAACAATTCGAAAAGGATAAATCAAAAAAATAATGAACACAGCCAAAATTAAAATTTTATTATATTCACCAGTAAAAGAAAATAAAAGTACCCAAAAAAAAAAAAAAAAAAAACAGAAACTACAACTCTCTGGTTGTTTCAAAGAAAAAGGGTCCTTACTACAGATTTAAAAAAAAAAAAAAAAAAAAAAAAAAAAATTCAAGTTTCTGGTCGTTTGCTGAGAAAAGTTCTCTGTTGCGTTGCTACCCAGAAATTACAAAAGATAAATAAATAACTAAAAAGAAAAACCAACCCCTACTACTAAGGCAAAATTGGTGTACCAAAGTCAATCAAAGTAACGGGTCTTGCTCTCCTTTCTTTTTCAACCTTTTCTCGTCAACCAAACAGAAATTTGAACAGAGAATGAATGAAACAAAAGTATTACATGAAATGATAAAGAAGATACTTGGCCTTCCTTGACCTGCTTGCTAGCTGTTGCTTTCAGAAAGAAAATTATTAGTATGAGGATAAAAATGAAGGAGAGAAGCTTCGTAAAGAAAATGGCTGAGAGCTATGCCCTCAGAAGAAAGTTCGTGGAGAGAACTGCAATGACAGTTACTGTCAGCGTGTTGAGCTCAACTGTCAAAGAGGGAGTGAGATAAAAGAAAAGGAGAGGGAAACATAAACCATAGACGCATGTGCCGCGGGAAGACTCAAGTGTTCTATATAATAAATCCAAGACAAAGACACAGACAGCTTCCTGGAAATGGTATGACTAATATAATATCATGGTGGGCCTGTATTGGTTTGTATACTTCTTCTTCCTGCTTTGGGAACCCAAATGTGGTATAGAAGTATAAAAATCAAATTCAATATAAATCCCATATCTCTCGTCAGCGCCTCTGTTAAGTCAAATCAACCAACTACCTTATCCACTTATTTTTAACATATTTTTCCACATTTTTAATTATTTTTTTCCCTATTAATTTATCCCCTTACAATTATATTTTTCTTTTAACATTCCTCCCACTTTTACTTTTTTTATCTCCTCAAAAAGATAGAGAGTCAATTCAAACACAAAAAATCACTTTCTTGAAATATATTTTGGAATTTGCTGCAATACAATCAAAAAAAAATTTAAAAAAAAATATATATATATATATATATAATAGCAGAGATTTCATGTGAAAGTGCATGAAATCCTACCACATTATACTTTAATATTATATTTAACTTTTTTTACCTTTTTTCATTAAGTTTTTTTAACCGTTATCCAAAAAATCATAGTAACTCATTTTTACTATCATATAAACTCATTTTTACTATTATATAAATTTAACATTTTTTTACCTCTTTTTATTATGTTTTTGTTACTATTACTCAATAGATCATAGTAACTTCATTTTACTATCCTATCACATAGCACTCTAATATTGCATTTAACATTTTTTTACTTTTTTCATTAAGTTTTTTTAACAGTTACCCAATAAATCATAGTAACTTACTATTATATATATTTTTACTATTATATATATTTAGCATTTTTTACATCTTTTTATTACGTTTTTGTTACAGTTACCCAATAGATCATAGTGATTTTTTTTATTGTCCTGTCACATGGCACTCTAATATTGCATTTAACCTTTTTTACCTTTTTTCATTAAGTTTGTTTAACCGTTATCTAATAGATCATAGTAACTTACTATTATATAAACGCACTTTTACTATTATATAAATTTATCATTTTTTACCTCTTTTTATTATGTTTTTATTACAGTTACCCCAATAGATCATAGTAACTTTTTTTTTATTGTCCTACCACGTGGCACTCAAATATTGCATTTAACATTTTTTACCTTTTTTCATTAAGTTTTTTTAACCGTTACCCAATAGATCATAGTAACTTACTATTATATAAACTCATTTCTACTATTATATAAATTTATCATTTTTTTACCTCTTTTTATAATTTTTTGTTATTGTTACCCAATAGATCATAGTAATTTCTTTTTATTGTCCTGCTACGTGGCACTCTAATATTGCATTTAACCTCTTTTACCTTTTTTCATTAAGTTTTTTTAACCGTTACCCAATAGATCACAGTAACTTATTTTTACTATTATATAAATTTATCATATTTTTACCTTTTTTTATTAAGTTTTTTTTACTGTTACCTAATAGATCATTGTAAGTTATTTTTACTATTATATAAAATATGGGTTATTCTTGACAATTAGACCCATTAGACAAAAATTAATTCACTATAAAATAAACTACCTTTTAAAGTAGATCAAACCTTATGAAAAACTCAAGCCAGTTCTTACCTTGCATATTATGGCACAAGTTTGACCCTTCTCATGAAATCATGTCTTCATTTTTCTCCAATTTCAGTTCAATATGTTTTTGTCTATTAATAATGTTCTATGCAATCTATGCAAACAAATTCTCTGCCATCGACCAGTGCAACAAATATATATATATATATCTTCAAATCCTTGAGGTTGTTGAAATAATTGACAAGTGCATATTTCTAAAATTTATAATACAAAAAAGTCTAACAAACATCATATACTATCTCACAAAAAGCCATTAACTTAATATTTTTTTTAAAAAAAAATCAATGATAGGAATGGTAAAAAAACATTATCCTATACAAGAAATACCAAAAATACATGCAAAAAAAAAAATTATAGGAGGATTTATCTTTAAATATTATGAAAATAATAGTAAAGATAAAATGCATTGAATGAGATCCTACAAAAGAGGTTTATTAATCATTTCAATTTATACTCATCATTTACGTAAAAAAATAATCATACATCATATTATTTACATTAAAAAAAATAATACATATTAATTTTAAAGTTCATTGCAAGATGTAAACTGCTAGAGTATTGCAATAATAAGTAATGTTAATACAACAATAGGTTGGTATTACATTTTATGCATACTTTGTGAAATAAATGTCAAACCACAAGCAAAATCATTTTGGTATGCAAAATGTGAAACAAAAATAAATCTCTCTATCCCAAAGTTAGAGGCACTCACATTAATTATATACTCTCCAAATACTTATAATATATTTATCTCACTATAACTACTATATATATACAATTGCAAACTACTTTAGATACAGATTCGAATTGAAGTTTTTGATGCAACTATCAAAACAAATTTTGTGATATTTGATTGAGATGCCAAGAAAATCCTAACTGAATCTACAAGATATTTTGCTGAAAAATAAACTAAGATACAACTTATTTAAATTATTGTAAAAATATTGATATTGGAGAATGAATTTCACGTGATTTTGAAAACAAATTAAGAAAAAAATGAATTTCTCTACTTCATTTGAATGAATTCAATCTAAAGGATGATTTTGAAAATTACATAGTTGCTAAAATTTTTGATGCACCTTCAAATGATAAAAAGGTATGGAAGAAAAAAAAAATACAAAATTCAATATGATATATTAATTCTTTTTGCTGTACTATTCCAAAATTAACAAAAAAAAATATTTACAAAAAACTATAACATCATTGAAATTTAATATAAATGCAAATACTATGAAAACTCTTTGCAACAAAGTCTAAATTTTGTAAGATCCAATTAAGAATCTCTTGATGCTAATTCATTAATGATTAACACAAATGATACAACAAAAGGAAAAAAATTATGAAAGCTCAAAAATTGAACAAATATGGACAGACTAAACTTCAAACATTGAAGATAAAGAAACTAATGATGATAACAAGCATCACCATACCTTAATAACAAATATTGAAAAAACACAAACAAAAAAAACAAAAAAGATTTTGTAATGAAGTTTTTTATTACATCACATAATAAAAATCAATAATATGGAATGAATTAATATGCTTTTATCAACTTTTATTATGCAATATTACTTCAAGTGGTTTTAATTATTACTCATTACTTGAACAAAATAATTATAATAAATATGTGTGAGCAATTTATAACTATTACTTTTTATGATGAACTCATAACTAATAAAGTTTTATAATAAATATGCTATAATATATGTTTAATATTTCTCAAAAACAAATTTACATAAAACATTATAACAGTATCCGTGCATCACATGGGAAACTTACTAGTTCTAATAATAGCAGCATGGGGAGATATGGTATAAATATTTGGGTTTTTTTTTCAAACTTTCTCTCAAATGATTGGTTGGAATTAATTAATAATTTATCAAATTTTCTCTCTCTTATACCTCTTCAGTGTCGTTGGGGACAACCAAAAGAATAAATGAAGAAAAAGTATTTAAATTAAGTGGTGAAAGTATAGAATGTGTAATATAAGGTGTATTGTAAATTAGTGTGTTAAAATATATAAAGTAATTTTTTGATGTATCAAAATAATATATATATATATATATATATATATATATATATATATATATATATTCAGAACATCTAATATTAATGCTCTTATAGTCGAAGTTTTGTTTAGTGACTTAGTGTGAAGGCACCTTTCGATGTATTGTGATTTGGGTTATTTTATACTTGAGAATTTTTTTGTTAGTTTATAGGTGGTTGTAATTTTTTTCACTGATTGTAAATTTTGGTCGGCATTGCCTGTAGATGTAGGCTCTGAGTTAGTCAAACCAAGTTAAATTCTGTATGTTGTGTCGCTTGCTATTTTAGTGTTTTTCATGGTATTTTACAAGAATTGGCATAAAAATTACTGATTCGAGCTTAGGAAAAAAAAACATAAAGGTTGAGGTGAAGCTCTTTGATGACAAAAATAGTTTTATCATTTGGCAAAGCACTATTAAAGCCATCTTAGTAATGCAAGAATTGATTAAGGTGTTGTTTGAAAAGTTAAGGAATCCTAACACTATGCCTGATAATGAATGGAAAGAGCTTGAGATGAAAGATTTGGTAAAAGATTCTAGAGTTCTTGCTAACTTTTTCAAAGTAACATGCACCAAGTGCATGATTCTCTAAACCCTAATATGAAAATTCAAAAGTTCTTCCATTTTGCTATCATAGAAGTAGATCTTGGTTTGTTTTCCACTACACAAGATATGTATGAGATGCAACAAGATGGAGCAACCCTAACCACAAACGGGGGTGCAAAGAGAGTACCAAAATGGGTATTAGTGAATACAACAAATGGGCTAGAGTTAGGGATTTGTGAAGTCCAACCAATGGGCTAATGGGCTAGGTTACTTTGTCACTACCTATTCGCCACCTCAGACCACCAAGGTCTGTGTGTGTGTGTGTGTAACATCCTATAATTTTGATACCAATTTAATTCTTATGCGTAAATTAAATAGGAGATCCACAATTAAATGGATTTAATTGGTTTGGACCTAAGATATTCAAATCTGATAATTGTTATGGCAAAAAAGTCTTAAGTGAGATGGCATAATTATAAATATATAGGCCTTGATAAGCTTTAAAAAAAAAAAAAAAAAACCCTAGTCTTTTACCTCTTAAGCTACACGTGTATATACTTATGAGACTCACTTTTGCTTCAGCTGCATTACACTACTGAACCTTGCTTTGCTTCACTGTGGCTGTGAGTAGAAACTACAGGAACGGTTCTCTCCTACTCTAAACTTAGGAAAGTTGAAATACTCAATAGCTAGCAATTGTCATGAACCTAGGCTATCATTATAATAATAGAAAAAGGGCTCCTAGATTAGGAATGGTCAATATGATTGTATGTCAGGAAAGGGTACTCAACAAGCTTTGAAATTGTACCTAATAGAGTAGTAAGCTTGGACCTTGTCAATTCAAGTTTGTCACCATTTGAAAGGAAAAAAGTTGTTTTATGGTTGATATTTATCTTCTTTATCATCCTTCTAGTGACGTGTATTCAGCTCTAAATTATTGTAGAAGGCAGCAATGCTTTTCAAGCCTAGAATATCTTGTTAACCCCTATAACGTAGGAATAAGAAATTATATATTATTTAAGTTAACCAATTTGCCATCCATGCATTGCCATTGTTCAGAAAATTGACTAGCAATATCTTATGTTTTGTGGCACAGGCAGACACTATAATTAGAATAGTTGTGAAATTTTTGGAAACCTAATTGACAAGTTCAAGCATCAAACGGGACATTTTAATGCTTCCATTTATCAATTTAATAACTGCAATCCGAAGTAGTGATGGCCACAAATTCAATAGCCAAGCCCACTGACAAAGCAGAAATGTATTTCAAAGAAACTAGACACTTCCGTAGGTCTTAATGATGATAGATTAAACTATTTAAGTGTTAAAACTGATTTAAGTGCCTATCTTTGGTATTGCTAGGTTCTAATTCTATTAATTTGTTGTGATTCAAGGGAGGTTAGTTTCATATTTTTGCAACTAAGAGGTAAGTGGCGTTTACTAATTTTGGGGTTTTTTTTTTTTTAAATACAATGTTAATTATTAAATTATTTTATATCAAAGAAATATGTTAATATTCTATATATAAATTGATATTCTATAAATGTTTGATGTGCCAATTGACTATTCGTTTTATGAAAACTTATGGGACAACCTGAATTTATTTAAACTTGTATGCGTGAATATATCTTTTATATTTTTGAGAACTATGGATGTATTATTTTTGTGAGCATATTGAATGTGTTTTGAAAACCTATGGCAAGTCGTGATTAAAAACTCAGTATTATATTTAGTCCTTAATAAGGGACAATGATACTGCAGCTAGTCCTTAACAAGGGACAGTTCCTGAAAAGGGGATAGTGCATATTTGATAGTTCCTTAGCAAGGAAGTATACTATTGAAGATCTAAAAAGGAAGCTCCCTAGCAAGGGAGTGCATCTTTAGGTTCCAAAGGATCCATCCTTAAGAAAATAGATGAAAATGAGGTTCTAATCCTAAAAGGGGACAGCACTACCTTGTCAACGGGACAAAAATGTTGACTATGAAAAAAACCTAGGAAATTATTTATATAATGGTATTGACATATGTATTATGATGGCTCACAATATAAATATATATTTTTTATATATGAAATATTTGATGATAAAATATTGATGAGTTACAAGTTATGAATTTGTTTTAAGAATTATTTATTTGGAAGGTTTGTTCTCACACCCTAATGTTAGTGAATTCCTCTCATTAAGTTATCTCATCCCCCTTTATTTCCCTTACAAATATATTAGAGAGATTATTGGAGTAGAGATTCTTAGAAGACAACAGTTACGAATTATTTTGTAGAGCTAAGGATTTTATTATTATTTTTATGACATTAAACTGTGTACTAGAGAATTATTTCGAGGATATTTTATTTTTGGTGGATTAGAGCTTTGATATTTGTGATGAGATTCTAGGTTGCTGGTTGCTTTTATTTCATATTTTTTTATGGACTATTTTAGACTGAATAAACTTTTTTTTTTTAATGATTTTGGGGTGTTACACCCTCACCATCTTTTTGCTGCTGTGGACCACGAATGTCATTATCAGATCGAGTCCATCTCTCTTCTCTATTTGTTGTGACAATTGGGCTTGAGATCAATCCAATGGTGGGTTGAGATCAAGATTTGGGTATGGGTTGATTGTGATTGGGTTTTTGTTTTGGTGTGTGTTCATATGGGTTTGGTGGTTGTGATGGTAGTGGTGGTGTTGGTGGTTGACTTTGGCGATGGGTTTATTCACACACACACACACACACACACACACACACACACACAGATTTAGTGATGTGGGCTTGGTAGTGGTGGGTGGGTTGTGGTTGTAAAAGTGAGTTGTTGTGGGTGGTGGTGATGGCGGTTGGTTATGGCTGGTGGTGATTGTTTTGTTTTTTGTTTTTTTTTTCCCTATGTGTGCACAGTGGGTTGTGGTTGTGGCTAGTGGTGGAGGTGGCTAATTGTGGCTAGTTGCTACCAGTTTTTGTGGTGATTGTTTTTTATTATTTTAATGAGTTATTTGCATTATTTTAAATGATGTAAAAAAATAGAGTATTTAATATTGGAGGTATTGTAACCACCGCACACCTTTGGTGCGATGGTCACTTTACAAGTATAAGTGTTTGTGGGGTGTGGAGTGTGGGGGCAAGGGTCAGGGTTCAAGTCTCTAGAAGGGAGCTTCACATACATATACACTTATATTAGGTTAAAGTAAAATTCTATCTTGTATAAAAAAAATGTTGGATGTATTGTAAAATGAAATGTTAAAATAGATAAAGTAACTTTTGAACTAAAAGCTAAATATTTTAGAAACTTTGATGTGAATACTCTTAACCACTACATTTCATTTGGATGGCATGTGTGTGATTGCATATGCCACCGCTGACACGACAAGGTGAGAATAATTTTCCTCTTTATAGAAAAAGATATAAATTATTTAAATTATACATATGTGGTGTTAAATTTAACACACACACACATATATATGAATGACAAAATTGGACAAAGTGAGGAAACTGATAGGGGTATTAAATGCTAGAATGGACATTGCAAAATTTCAAACTAAAATGAATTATCATGTTTGCCAAAGGCTTGTAACTCAATTAATTGGTACTTTTTAATGTTTCTAAAACATACATTCTGGATTCAAATCTCTACTAATCTGTTATAACTATCAAATTATCACAAATGAACAATCATGTTTGAATTAGCTTATTTGAATACTTATTTTACATTAAAATAAAATAAAAAAGAAAAAGTATAGTTATACATGAAAAAAATTAATGTAAAAAAAAAAAAAAGCCTTCTAGGGCTATACATTAACTAATACTACATCATAAAAAATATTTACAACCGTTGAGGTGGAAAGTTGTTGTTAATTAGTTAAAATGATCTATGATGTCCCAGATGAGAACAAAAAATTTTCAGCTTAATTATTATAAAAGATGTAATAAAATTATTGACAATATATGCAATATTACTATAATTAATACATTAACTTAAATTTAATCGAACCAAAATGTTCACTACAAAGAACATGTCTTTTTTATATTTTCATCTGAAAATTATTTTTTAAATCAATATCGGTAAGACAATCGTTTAACTTTTCCTAGAATCAATTATAAGTTTATTGGAACTTGTAAACCCAGTAATTTGACTGAAAGGATCAATACCAGTTTATTCCATCGTACTACGTACGGTTGTAGATGAAACGTCGGCTTCATTCTTCATGAGTCAAGACTGGGGGGGTTTAATAGAAAAAGAAGAAGAAAAGTCCTCTGTATATATATATATATATATATATTTTATGAACAAGAAAAGTCCTTTATTGTCATGTCAGTGTCAAAAAAATATTGAATCCGCGTATGAACTGAACCATCTAAATTATATCCATGTATCTGTATTTCCGAAAATCTTAAATGACTTAATAATAATTACTTAATGTCTATTTCTTTTTTCTTTTCTTTTTTGAGAAAATATTCATCAAACATTTATTAAGGCAAGGTCTAATTAATAACAATGTCTAAAAAATAAAAATTAAATAACAATGTCTTGGATTGACAAACATAAAATTAATGAAGAAAATTGAAATACTCTTAAACCATATAAAAGATAAGAAAAAATTTAAAAATAAAGAGATTCAGTTAACTCAACTGGTAAAGTCTCTGATGATTGTATAAGAAATTGAGGATTCAATCCCCGCCTACATCAAGAACTGATTGGTGTCTTGGTCTGATAATAAAGAGGAATTATTAGAAGCAGACATCATAGGTTGAAACTCTCTACGATGATGGTAAATTACGATTTACCACGTTGAAGCTTTTTGTTATTACATTTGACTCCCCAAAGTTCATAATAAAAAAAGAAATCGTCAAGAGTTCCACCTAAAACTGTCCCATTTTATTTTAATTCGAAGGGTCAAAATGTAACAATTGAACCGTTCATAGCACTAAATTGTGATAGAACCACAAGAGGTAAATTTGTTTATTTAAGTAGAATCCTAATAATTTCATTTGAGTTTACAACATTTTTATATATAATTGCTAATGTGGCAAATTTTTACCAGATCTCATTAATATTTAGTACTAATATCACTTTTTTACTTACTAATAACTACTTTAAAAAAAAAGTACTAATAATTACTTACCATGTACCACCGCACACCCTTGGTACGATGGTTACTCTACAAGTATAAGTACTTGTGGAGTGTGGGGGGTGAGGGTTGGGTTCAAGTCTCTAAGAGGGAGCTTCACATACATATACACTTAGATTAGACTAGAGTAGAATTCTATATTGTAAAAAAAAAAAAAAAAAAATGTAAAATAGTTTATACCTTAAACATTTTTCATTTCATTTTAATCACAATTTTAGAAGGTCAAATGTAATAGTGAGTTCTAGTCAATTCAATAGGTAAAACCCATTTTCGTCGAACAAATGACCTAAATTTGAACCATACTTACACAAAAAAGAAATCCATTGATATTTTGGCCAAATGGTAAATCAATCATATAAAGAAATTCATTCGTATTTTGACATGTTTGTAAAAAATAATTATCATGAAGTAAACATTTACAAATTTCAAATCTTATCTATTTATTTAAAAAAGATATAATAAATTGTAACAGAACCAAATCACATAAATACGAATTGTATTTTCTGACAGAATAATTAATAATAGATTATGAAAAGCATGCATGGAAGGACCGGACACATTCAAAGGAATAGTCACATAGGCAATAGTTTTGAAGAAGACTTCAAATCTTCAACAACGAGAATATTCCAACATTAAATTTCATTTGGTCCCTACAGACTTTAAAGCTTCAAGATTTGTGTTAGGGATATATGGACCAAATTTCATAATATCAACTCTGAAATTAAAAGGAAAAAGGGAGAACAATGATTCAGTAGATTATAAGAATTCCATTGGCTGAAACAAAAGTATCACATGATTCACATGTACACACAAAGTAGGCCATCTGGTGTGGAATCTACAATTATTGAACCAAGTCTAAAATTTTGAGGAAGTCAAGCAAATCAGCTCAATCCCCATCTCAAAAAATGTGGGGGAAGACCAGCTCATCTGGACCCCTTTATTTTTCTGGCACATATACTGTCAAGAAGGGATACCAACTGATAATGGAAACTCTAATCAAGAGACAAACTACAATACAGACAAAAGGAAAATTTGGAAACACCTTTGGAATGTTGGCAGCAATGGAAGCAATACAACAGGCAGTTGGGAGGGGATTCACAAGCATGATGATTCTAACCAAGGCTGACAAGGAAGCACCCTATAATATGGAGAGATTCAATCCTAGAAGAAGACATCAATCATTGGAAAGATGCAGGAAAAGCAATAGGGTGCATTGTAGTTAATGATTTGCTAATGGATCATATTAGAAAATGGGCTAACCAAACTGCTTGTTTTTGTATAAATCGTGTGGAACCGTAGTATTTGTTTTCTTTTGTGGTGTAAAAAAATAAAAATAAAAATGATTGTGTACATGCTGGAAACAGGTGTACTTGTGTATGTGTTCGATTATACAGACTAGGTTCTAGATCAAGGACATTGGTCCTTTAACAATTTGCTGGTCTAGCAAGGTAATCATTTTTGTACAGACAAGCTTCCAGCTTAAAATTTTTAATTTGTGTAGCAATGGAAGTAATACTAATCAAAGTTGCAAAAATATTGCCATAGGAATGGTAGTTGGCTCGTATATTGTTGAAAGACCTTTCAATCTGTAGAGTACTGGTTTAGTCTCTATTTTGTTTTATGTTTCTCCACATCCTTCAGGAGTGAGGCTTTCTTGTCTTCGGGTCTTTATCCATTCTTCATCAATCCAAACAAAAGAATTGAAGGAAGAACTTAAAAATTGCTACTCCATCATAGCAGTTAACTACAATAAGAAGAAACAACCTGTCCTTTGCTTGAAGTCAAATAAGGAGTATCGGCCTTGTATACATTAATATGCTACCAAACAGTCCGCTATAACAGTCTAGCTCAGTTAACCCAAGCGGGGGCTCTAAAGAGATGGGGCATCGGCCCAACCCAACTGGTCCGACCTAAATGCTGCTCACAAGCTGGCTCGCCCTTTCCAACCCAATGGTTGAATCAATGGGCTTGGGCGACAACCCTGGGTCCACTGGTTCCTAAAGCGAAGGGGAATACGTGAGGCCTGCTTAGTTTTTCTTTTCCTTTTCATTTTGCAATATAATAAAAATAGAAGATAGAATAAGTCAAGAGTTGGTAGGTACTATGGACTATCGAATCCGACCTTAGCTCAGTTGGTAGAGCGGAGGACTGTAGTTGGTCTTTAACAGACATCCTTAGGTCGCTGGTTCGAATCCGGCACGTCGGATCTCTCCTTTTTTTTTTTATTTTTTTTCTTTTTTTATGAAACAATTTCATTACTATGTGTTTTGTTTTGTTGGTAAAAAAATCTTAACCTATTGTCAAAGTTGTCAATTTCATTTCAATGGCGGTTTGAGTCTATTAAAATGAAAATTTAAAGTTGCTTTAATTACATCAAATCATTTTAATAAGGGAAAGTTAACGATGCACCGATGCAGCATTAATTTAGGATATATTTTCGATAAATTCTTATACTTACTTCCCATAAAAATTGTGTCAACAATTTTCTAAAATAATTTATTAACAATTTCCCTAAAAAGCCCATAGAACTAGGGGTGTTCATGGTATGGTGAAGTGTCTTGGCTGGGCAATATTTATGATGATATTCATTGTATTGTAGGTGCTCTCTAGCATATGGAAATAAAGAGTATTTGATGAAGTGAAAACAAGGTTGCTCACTCCTTAGCTCGCTATACTAGGCATATAGATGAGGAGATTGTATGGTTAGAAGATTCACCACCACCAACCTTAGAGGCTTTGTATGAGGATTCTTTGTCTATTTCTGATTGAATGATTGGCAACATTTCTCATAGGTAATTCAAATAATGTTGAAGAATCTAAAATAAACACGTCCGCTATACATAAATTATTCAGTGTCCGTTTCGAAAAGATTATTTTTGTCAATTGATTTTACTATTCAGCTTATTTTTGTTACTATTCATGTTGCATTTTGGTTACTATTCATGAGTCTTACTGTACTATTTTAATTAACTTTTACTTTTGTCTATAGTATTTTTAGCAAAAAGTTTTCAATTTCAGCAAAATAAGTGGATCCCAAACAACCCTTATCTAAATATTGTTGGTTTTTGTTAGTGACTGTTTAGAAACAACTTATTTAACTGAAATGAAATTTTTATTGCTAAAAGTAATGTAGATAAAGCTAAAAGGTAGTTAAAATAGTACATTGAAATCCATAAATAGTACCAAAAAATGTAATAGCCCCCATAAATAGTACAAAAAATAATGGTTTATAAGAAATGCCTGAAGTGATCATGGCTTGAACGAGAGAATTGTCAACAAATTAAAAATAAGCCCATAAACATCATCACTAGTAATTTAAGCCCAAGACGCATATGGCCCATGCAGTTGACAAAATTCACCAACTTGAACCCAATAAAAAAGAAAATTAGGGTCCACAACTGGGTCAAAATTTAGTTTAGATAAACATTCTCATCAAGAATGCTATAAAATATAGCATTTAACATCTCAAAAAGTTATTTTATTTATATTAATAACTCGTTTTACAATACATCCAATATCAAGGGTTCTATTATTTTACCACTTTATTTAAATATTTATTTAATTCTTTCTTAAATCAATAGTTTCATTCATTGTTGCTACAATGTTTCATTAAACAATCTTTTTTTTTTTTTATCATTTTGCTACAATGGGCTGCTAGAGATAGCAGCCCACTGTAGCTAAATGTCAAAATTAATAACATCTAGCACCTTTAATGGAAGGTGTTTTTTAAAAAAATTTGCTGTTAAATTATTGCATTTTACATCTTTGCTAAGAATGCTTATGTTCTTTTTCAATATGTGGGGTGGACCATACCCACCTGTGAAAGAGATACCAACAAAATGGAAAATTAAGAAATGTGGATTAGAGGGCAAAAGAGTCATTTCTCATAAAGTTTAGGCGCACTAAAAAAGCCTATCAAATGAGGTTAGAACATATATGAGAGTAATCACCAAAAGATGACGTTATAGGTAAAACAGTCTCTCAGATCTAAACACATATGAGATTCATGAGCTTTTGCTAATGCAATGTGTAAATCACTTGTGCAGAGTTGTGCTCAAAAAGGAATATCATGTCTGTTGAATAAACATTCTTCCATGACATGTAGCCCTTTTTCATTAAATTGGAATCAATCATTATTTAATGCTAATTATCATGATCCCTTAAAGTTAGCAAATTAGGACATGGCACTTAGATTGCCATTTCTAGAGAGAAACTAGAAGTTGTTCATCCTTTCCAAGATGGACACTGCTCAATGCTAACGAGTGTTAATATTAAGAAAATATAATTGATCTTCCTCTCATTTAGAAGGTTTTTGTTTGACTTTAGCTTCATTATAAGAGTAAGGGGAATTCCAATGTGAGGAAAAATGACTAACTAGGAGAGAGAGAAAACACAAAACCTTCATACATGGTTGTCAAAATCCCAATTCGGTTCTTACAATTCTACGATTTGACGTTCCCATTTGCTTAAAATGATCCGATCTTTCAAGGATCTTTGCAATCGTTCAGGTACGGTAGGTTTATATGATTTTGACGATCCCAAACAATCTTGATTTCTTCTTTAACTTGACAACAGGATTAGTTGGACCAAATGAAAAATAATATCCCAATAGACCAAGTGCTATCCTAAATTAGAGAGATAGTGTCAGTTGGACCTAAATGAAAAATAACATTTCAGTAGAGTCACGTTTTCAGGTTTTTTGGCATTTTTAAATGAAGCTTACAAATGGATGTAGTAATGTATGATAATTACATTAAATGGATGCAAATTATGAATGAATATATAATTTATGTGATTATTTAACATACTAATGTATTTTTTTTCTCATATGTAGAATCTTATAATTCACAATCTGATCCTACGATCCACGATCCTACGTAGAATCTCAATTTTGACAACCCTGCCTTCATATACTTATACACCCTTGCATTTTCAAATAGATTTAGCAGATATGGAACTTCTTTTTGAGTTTCTAATTACACATACATGAGCGTCTCTTTGTCTTTCATCAAACCAATCTTAATTATCATTTTTTCGAAGCTAAGGTCTTTCTCCTCTTTTGCAAGTTTGATAAGTAAACATAACCTCAAGATGCACTACTAGTCTTCATCACTTTTTGTAGATGTGAGTTGCGTAATTAGCTCCTTGAACTAAACCTAGGTCAAAGAAGACGTTCAATCAAATTTAAACATGTGGAAAATTGACAAAAGACCAGAAACAAGATTATCATAATTGAGTTTGTTAGTTTAATTTGCCAATAGTAGTCCTCACTTTTAAGATTTTATTGAGTACAACTGACAAAATCAATTCCACATACATTACAATTATTCTTTAATTTTCAAATATAGACACGAATTGTTATTTCTTCTTGGGCACACCAAAATGCTATCTCTCCAATCTACGAAGAAAAATCAAGAGAAAATAGGGAGCAGAAAGGTCTTGCTTGGGAGAGACCAAAATGGCCTTGGTGCCTGTAACACTCCCTTTGATTTTGTTGTTTTATCTCCCTTTTTTTTTTTTTTTGATGAAGTGCATTCAATATTTGATAAAAATTATAAGGGTATTGGTAACTATTTTTTTTTTCTTCCCAATTCTCTATTTTTTAGAACAGTTTTCTATTTTCTAACACACAAAAACTTGTTTGGTAACCTAAAACAAGTAGAAAAAAAATAGTTCTAATTTCTCAAAATAAAAGCAGGCCTTTACATTTCTTCTATCCCTAGTTCTTGGAAAACACACAGAAAATAATTTGAAGAATATTGATTGCAATATCTACACCTACTTAATACCAGTTTTAATTGCCTCATTCCTCATCACTAGATAATCCTTTGAAGAATGTTGATTAGATAACAGATGAGGACTCATGCCATACTATTATAAGTCATTTAGCTAAAGTTTTGACATTTTCATTTCTAATTTTCAATAACCACGAATCGAAAATCTAGATATACATTTTGGTAATTCACTGATTTGATTACATTAATATTTATTATTAGCAAAATAAGTATTTACTTCATGTTGTTCTTCTTTTCGTTCTCATCTACCTATACTAACTGTAATTGTGTTACTCATCTAAAAAACCATTAAAGGCGTAACCATACAGTTTAAAGGCTTGGTAGTTGAAGCTTCTTCAAGCGCACATGATGAAAAGAAAATTGAAGATGAGAATATGTGATTTCATGCTTAGTTTGCAATAGCATGCAATCACATATTGAGGAGCTGTGTGAACTGCTTTTGATCCTACTTTCTGAAAAGTATGTCTTGTATGCTTGCTTTTTGAAAATGGATGTCACAGCAATACAAGAAAATTTTGAACTGAGGAAGCAAAAATATATCCCCATCTTTGGACAGCCCTGCTATCTTTGAGCACATTGTCTTCTGTGAACGCCTCTATGGTCCAGAAAATGTAGCTATCAAGAAGATGGATAAGTTTCCTCTCCTTTATTCGAATCTGTTTATTAATTCCACAGGTTAATGTCTAGAAAGTGTTATAGCTACTAGCAATTTTACAACAACAGGTTTACAAACTAACATAACAATAAATTGATTAGTGTCACATCAATAACATGATAAATAAATTAAATTAAATAAATAAATAAATATATTTTTTCAGTTTTAACATCGAATGAGGTTTCTCCATTTTCTCCTCTTCTTCATCCTATACAACAAACTCAACAATCCGAACACTTTAATCTATGGAAACAACTTAACTTTCAACTAACGATATTCATACTAATTAAAAAAGATAGGATTGAAGTTTGTATCAGTGATAGAAAGTTATAAATTTGTCCAACTAAAGACAGCTAATCAATAATGTCATGTATACTAATTTTGGAATAAAATTGAAGTTTGAAAAGATAATCCAAAAGGAGAAAAAAAGAAGTGCAAGAAAAAGTTTCAGAATAATAATTACATGGATGTGTGTAAATATACAAGCCTATTGTACATGTAAATAGTGTTGCAACTTGCAAGGCTACTATAGACGGTCCAATTGTATGGCATAAGATGCTTTCACATTTCACCCACTCCATCTTTCTTTTTGTTTTGCATCGTTCAAAAGTTTGTTAAAGAAGATGGAATAGTGGAGATAGAGGATAAATAAATAAGAAGAAAGAGGGTAACATTATAAGAGAAAAAGAGAAATGGGGAATAGAAAGACACAAACTTGAGAGAAGAAAAAAAAAAGGTTCAAGAAAGTGGAGGATGGAGAGTAGTTTCTGTATAGTGAATTACAAGGTTTACAGGCTTAAATGCAGTTTCCAGTGCAAACCATGCTCGTTCAATAATACTTCAACCAAAACACAATCATTTAGAAATTGATAATGCAAAGATAGCAATGCAAAGATAACATAACCACATGTTAGATCATTAACCATTTTAGGGTTTTAAGGTTCAACTTTCTACAAGTTTCCTCTTTTGCATATTTATATAAATTAATGACTTGAAAGGGCCAAGGAGCCTCGACTCAAATGACACTTCCTTTCACAAGTTTGGGTAGATGGTGAGGCCATCAATTCAAAACCCACCCGGGTATGTGTGTTAACAATAGAGGAAAAAAAAATAGATGACTTGAAATGTTTAGATATACCTCAATTTCAAAAGATTTTGGTAATTCACTGATCTGATCATCACATCAACATTCATCACCTTCATAGGTATTTTCTTCTTTTTGTCTTCTTTTCCTCGAGTATTTCGCTCTTTCTAGCCCTCCTCTTACTCCTCCTTTGCCTCTACTAACTATAAGCGTGTTTCTCATCTCAAAAATCACTAAGGCTATAATCATTCAATTCCAAGGATTGTTAGTTGAAGCCTTTTTCAATACCCATTATCAAATGAGACTTTATTGGATATTTATAGGAAAATGATGTATTTTTTTAAAAAATTAGAATTCTATTAAATCACCAAAAATCTAAATTCTGAAAAATCTGGCATAAATCTGGAATTTTTGGAAGCAAAGCTAATGGCCGTGTTTACTAGCTTATTCACACGCACCATGCGCGTGTGCTCATAGCCTTTTATTTTTTTTTTCATAAAACATATGATGTTTTAAATTCATAACCACAAATAGTTAAAGCTAAAAATCAAATTTGTCCTAATTTGTGGATTTAAAAATTTATTTTTAATTTTCAATTTACCTTTCTGTTAAGTAACAACTTATTTTATGAATTTTAACAAATAATATAGTATATCATTTTTATATCATATATAATTATAATATTATTATATAGTGAGTCCACTTTTAAAATTGACACAAATTTACTGGGATACAGTTTTATCAAACTTGCTTCGTTGTATGTGCAAATAAACATAAGTACGTAGCGTTCAACACTTCCTGTAATACTTTTGCACTTTTGCATTTTCTCATTGTCTAAAACTATGCTTCTTCCCATATACTTACAAATGCCTTTATAAATCTCAACTTCATTTTGTGTACACCATATGAATTCAATAAACTTCCAATTTATACCAGCCCGACTTTCGGGTCTGGTTTCTCAAAAAAAAAAAAAAAATCCAATTTATATGTAAAAGATGTAAATAATACAGCCATACCTTCTATATTTTGAATTCACTTAGACATTAGTAATTGGTGAATTTGTAACTCTTTGGGATCTCAAAAAAAAAAAAAAAAAACTTGATGTTGGTGGGTTGTAACATACGAAACAGTATTATGAAAGTGTTGGATGTTCTAAGGCTTGGTTTTTCAAAAACAAAAGGAATTCTTGTTTGATGTATATGTAAGAGAAATTAGTTTTGAGCTTCAAATGAAGTGGATGTTTTTAATGCAATTTATATAGAGTCTACAAATGTTCTTTTCAAATATGATTTTGCATAAATACATACAGAGTGAAGAAGTATTTTGCATTTGCATCACAAAAAAATAGTATTTTATTTACATTAATACTTTAACAATCCACTTTACATCTCATTCTCTATATTACATTACTCCATATTAGACTAATCTAAAAAGTGAAGAGAGAGAGAATGATGAAGCGAGGAGATTGCCAAGGTGGTTGCAGGACATAGAGGATCGGGACTGGGTTTGGTTGGAGTAGTAGAAGTGGTTCTAAATTTTTAATGGAAGAAGGGGTAACTTTGCCCTTTTCTTTGTGTGTTATTTGGAAATGAATATGACAGCTCCCTCTATTCCCCTAAAAAAAATGGCTATTGCTCCAAACATAAGAGGATTGGGTTTGTCGAAGGCATACGACACTATGGTAGTCTAAAAAAAAAAAAAATCAACTATTTATCTAGCATACGACTAGATTGGTTTGTCTTTTAATGAAAATAATGAGACAAATTGAGAAAACTAGTGAATGTTACATCTGATCTGCGTATTTATTATTAATTATTTTATAATACTTATGTGTTATAATGTTTAGAAAATTAATTTTGATTATGTATTATATGTCATTAAAATAATGAAGAAAGAAATTGTAATATAGTATATCCATTAGTAATTATAATTAATTAGACCCTAAAAATGTCATCACATGCCTATTTTTTTTTTTTTTTTTTATTAGGCATACATGTATATTTCATTCTTACATTTGATGTTCTAATTATTTCTTTATCTTTTTCTTTGGAGTACTTTTTTTTAAAGTGAACTTTTAAAGGCTGAAAATCAAAGATTTAAGGTTTTTAATTTTTAATTTGTAAAATTAAATATGCATGTCAATAGACTTAAAAATATACTATTTCATGGATTCATATTTCTAGTCTAACTTTACATTCATATGAGTCTCTCGTTCATTTACAAAGATAGAGCACTTCCCAAAAATATACTAAAAAAAAAAAACGTATAAAGGCTCTATATCTTTCTTAAACATACCTTTCAGAAACCCCTAATGCCTCTGAAGCACTATATCAAGCTTTTGACAATGTTATTTGTACTTTGTGATGAGTAGTTAAGCAAAATCCTAATGAAGTTACCTTGTTTGTGGTAGCCAACTCATACACTGTTCGTGTAGAGTTGGGTAACTTGAATAACATGTGAATTAAATCTGCTAGAATTAAATCTCCTAACGTGGAGATTGTTTTTCGTCACCTCATTTATCCCATGTAAGTTTGTCAAGTGATTAAGCGGTGGTTTAAGACTGATACTAAAACATCGAACCATCAACCATACCAAGGCCATGCCTATTAATTTATGCAATTATTACATGACTTTACGAAGAATGATCTTTTTAAGGTGTGTAATGAGATTATATCAACAATTTAGCTAGAATATAAAAAATCTGCAGTAGTTGGACGATTGGTCAAATTATTACTAAATGATTAGCTACTAGCTAGGGAGAGTTGCTTTTGTTGGTGAACAAACTGAAGTCTTTGTTTGCTTTCCTTTTGGTCATAAGTCAAAAAATATATTGAGATAAATAGATTATTTCAAAAGATCACTAACAAAACAACAAAATATAATCAGAAATTGAAGCTTGTAAAACTTGCAGAGAATAATTTGAAAAGGTGTTGTCAGTTGGTAATAAGGAAGTCAATGTGGCTGAGGTTTTAACATGTGAACATGCTATGCTTTAAGTATGTTTTGGGGACAACACCTTCATTCAAAACCATGGGATGTTTCATTAGAATGAAATGGAGAAGATGCAGTAACTCAAGTTTTACATGCTGGGGAAGACTTTGGGAAACTAGATAGAACAATTGCAGAGAAGCAGAAAAAGTAAGGAGAAATTCAATAAAATATTCACACTGGAAGATGTGGTAAGAGAGAAAATTCTGCATTAGGAATTGGAACAACTATTCATCATACAGGAGGAGATCACGTAATCACAAAAAGCATGAAACAATTGGGTAGTGTATGGAGATCGATCATAGATATAGTCGCTGATTTCAAACCTTGATGAGGAGAATAGGAGCTTATAATCCAATCACTAGACTAAATTTACCCTCTGGTTTGTGGAGCGAAGATATTGATGAAATAGGAGGAGGATTGCACCAACACTTCTAGCAAATATTTTGGGCCCAGGATCAAATGGAAACATGGCATATTTTTGAAGAACTAGACTCCATCAGCATACCAAGGTTAAGCCAGGACCAACTGCAGCACTTGAATGCATCCAATCACTGAGGAGGAAGTGAAGGAAGCAGTTTTTCAAATGGGAGCTTAGAAATCCCCAGGACCAGATGGCACCCCTACCGCCTTCTATCAGACCTTCTGGGACATCACTGGTAATTAAAGACCTTATATACTGTTTTGGCATTCTTACATTCTGTTCATTTGCTTAAATCCTTAAGCAAAACCTACCTTGCCCTCATTTCCAAAACACCTTCACCAGAGACTGGTAGTGACTTTCATCCTATTAGTCTCTGCAATGTAGTATATAAGGCTATATTAGAAAACCTTGTCAATAGACTTAAGGCCATTATGACCTCAGTTATAACTCCTTTCCAAAATGCTTTTGTGAAAGGTAAACATATACAAGACAATGTGATCCTGGCCTATGAGCTTTTCAATTACATTACACCAAAAAATGTAAAAAACAAAAGACTTGTTTTGCATCCTTAAAGCTTGACATAAACAAGGCCTATGACAGGCTGGGTTGGAATTTCATTGAAGCAGTGATCATCAAAATGGAATTCCCTAAGCACTGGGTGTCAATCATCAACGAGTCTATCTCAATTGTCTCCTACCAATTCCTTTTAAATGGTACACTCATCCTTTTTCCTATCTAATAGGGGTATTAGACAGGAAGACCTAGTATTCTCATACCTCTTCATCTTATGTGCCAATGTGTTTTGATGAAAGGAGAGTTTAAAAAGGTCTGAGGAGAGTATCCTCATACCTCTTCATCCTCTCATGATAAAAAGCATCTCATCCACTGGATCCCCCTCACGGACAATGCAGCTCTTTGCTGTGTATAGTACTGGCTTGAGATGATCACAAAGCGCATCCAATAGTTGTTCATCCATTTTTTCAAACATTGGCACCTAAAAAGATGAAATTGACTTAATGAATGCAAGAGCTAGATATTGGACATGAAGGGGGAAAAAATCAAAGAAAAACACTCACTCTCTTGAGAAGATCTAAGCAAAGATGTCACTTTATGTCCCTCCTTAGGTCTTTAGGAAGGTTATGAACTAGATTATCTTCCTCAACACCTCTGGTTTCTTGCCATTTATACTGTTCGTATTGTCGGATCCGCTCCCTTAAGTTCTCAGGGCGCATACAGTGGGACATCCACTGTTCAGCATCAGTCCTTTTCACTCTCATCTCTTCCACTCTCACTGTTGTGGATTGCAGATATTTCTATAACAGCACAGAAACATAATATAGCACTTTGGTTCATCAAATCAAGGACTATGAGGATTCCAACAAAAGGTTTCAAGTTGGAGTTAATAGTGGATACAATTTGTAAGATATAATGTTTTTATAGAAGATTTGGCACTTGGCAGATTAAATAAGAACAGCAGAAACATTGAGAATAAATACAACAAAGAGAGCCTAACTCTTACTATGTCTTTTAACCAAAATAGAAAAAAAAAATGAGGAAATAAATTATTCATAAAATTATCCTACCACAAACAAACCAATTCATTACCAATCCATTAATCTGTTACGTAAGCTCATTTCCTTAAGTTGGTGTAAAAGCAGCAAAAATGAAAGTGAATGAAACATAACTCTCTGCACTGATGGCAAAGTAACAAGTTGGGGTGCAAGTTTCTTCCAATAAAAGTGCAAACCTATCACAAAAGTGGGGGCTGAACTAAATGTTGTGATGATTGCAGAAAGAACATAGAGTTCTTGTAATAAACCAGAGTAATTATATTCATACTGATCAATTGTCACATGCATAACTGTGGCAATGGAAGAATTGACAGAATGTCAATGAAGAAGTATGTGGATAAGTATCTTTTTGCAATAGCAATTGGATCATTTATTGTCTCACCCCTTCCAAATACTCGAGAAGAAGGAGCAATAAACCCAATTCGAATCTGAAAGATTATATTAAGTGCATAAAAGGCATCAAAGAGTGAACGAAGAACACAAGCAATAATCGTCAGAGTTTCATCTGAATCAAGGCATTTATTCTTGTCATCGATCACTGGGATGTAAAAGAACAAGGGATCCAGGGCAACAGCTATGACATAAGAGAGCACAAATATTTTATTCCAAGTTTGAAGAAATTGACCTTGTGGATCAAGAATTGTCTTCCTAGGAGGAGGACCTGACTCTTTACTTGGCTGATCACCTACAGAAGGAATGCCATTAATCTTCAAATGGGACCTGAACCTGTTGAATTTTTGCACTAGAATACTATTTATCATTTATTTGTGGGGCTTTTTAGTGTAAGATTAGTCTTAAATGTAACTTACTGATTTTGGTTACTTTTAATTAGTATATTTTATAAGAGTCCAAATTATAACCATTTTCAAACTTTATGAGTAATTATGATAGATATTGATGCAATACCATCAGCACATATAGACATATAGAAGTAACATAGACTCTCTGATAAAATTGTGTGCTTAAAAGACTCAAATTAACAGAATAACAGCAACAACGGAGACTATTGGAATTTAGACCTGAACAAACTAACCTTACAAATTTAAGTCGCTTGAAATCCATTTTGTTCAGCCAGTTAAATGTCCAAAGCTAAAAAACTATTTTTAGCGCCACTACACATAAAAATGAGAGTTGCAATAATGGAGCTAAAGGTAAAACTTTTATCTTGCTACAATGCACAGCTATATAGGGCTGTATACGGTAGCTGAGAGCTAAAAAAAAATGATTTTTTATTCTCCATCCGGTTTAAAATAATATTTCTTTTTTGTTTTTTTTCTATTCTTTTATTCTCCAAAGTCCAAACCGTGCAAGCCTTTCTCTCTCTGAAGACAAAATCTTCTCTCAAACTCACTCTCAACTCACTCTCTCAAACTCTTGCCTCTTTGTCTCACCTAAGAATCAAGATATAGATAAAGCAAACCAGTTTAACGAAATAATCCAAGATGAAATACAGAATAAAAAAATCATTCATATTCTATTTTACCTTTTTTTCCTAGTCCCCTAATTCCAATATCAAATTCGCTTGTGAGTACATTGGCACCTAAGAACTTGTTAGGACCCATTTTCTTTCTCCGCCTTGGATTGATAGTACGTCTGGGTCTCATCCTTTTGCAATGAGATGGCTCACTGATCTAACCAAATAAAGAAAAAGAAAAAAAAAATCATCTCAAATTTATTAGCTACACAAATATCTACCATCAACGTGATATATGAACCAAAAAATAACAAACAAAGAAAAAAAAAAGAATGGGGTACTCACTGAGCAAGAAATAGAGAGGTGTAGATTTAGACGTCGCTAAGAGGAGGGCAATGGACCCAGTATTTAAAGTTGGGGGCTGAAGATAAGCGAAATTTTTTTTTCAGATACGTATCATATAGTATTAATAAATTATTAACAAATATTTAAAAATTATTATTTTTTAATATATTAAAATACAATTATTTACCAATAAAAATAAAAGACACGAAACACTATTATTTCTTATATATCATCTGTGAAAAGAAAACTCAACGCTTTTTTAAATTTTCAAAATCATCTACGATTAAATTCAAACTAATTGTCGAAACTATATTCTTTTCAATGTATAACATCAAAGAGTTTGCCAAAAAATTATTTTCCATTTTACTTCGAAGGTTAGTTTTGATAACTTTCATAGCTGAAAATGCTTGCTCTGTAGTAGCAATAGAAACTAGAAAAGTAAGCACAAGTTTCACCATCTTATAAACAAGTTTGCAATGTTCTTAATTTCTAGTTCTCACTATTGACACAACTCAGATAAACTTTTCAATTTTTTGAATCTTTTCTTTTGAAAAAATCAAGCAACCTTGTGTAATATTTCCCAGTTTATATTTTGCAGTTGATCTTTTCATGATCTACAAATAAAATAAGAATCACGTATATTAAATTTGTGTGACAATTTTCTATATTATATGATTTGTTTTTTCCTTTTCGTCTTTGGTCTGCCTTTATTTATCTGTTTTTTTGTGTTGTCTCCATCTTTTTGACATTAACCCACTAAGAGCATACACAAACACAGATCAGTGCTTGACTGGTCAAAGCTCATGAGTCTTGTCGTGGATCGAAGCTCACGGATTGAGGATCGGAGCTCGCAGACGCTAGATCGAAGCTCACGAATCGTGATCGAAGCTTGCGGATCGCAGATCGTGATCGGAGCTCGTGGATCGCGGATCGAAGCTCGCAGATCGTGGATCGGAGAGGGAGAGTTGATCTAAGCTCGTGATCGGAAAGGGAGAGCTAATCTGAGCTCGTGATCAGAGAGGGAGTTGATCGAGAGGCAGAGGGAGAGTTGATCAAGAGGCAGAGGGAGAGTTGGAGAGATGGGTATAGAGAGAGAGAGCAAAAATAAAAAATGATTAGGGAGAGAGAGAGAGAGCGCGCTAATTATATTGGGTAGTTGGGAAAATAATAAAAAATTGAAGAAAATTGATTATTTAATTAAAAAAGGTGGTAGGATAGATGAAGTGATGTGAGTCTTTTGTAAAATTGGATGTGTAAAATAAAAAAAAGTGAGTTTTTAGTGTAAAAGTGGATATGTAAAATAAAAGAACTGATGTGGATGCTCTAACCCAATCCCACTACGGCACTACCTACACTATAAATTTATTCTGCACTACTAACAAAAACTTTTCTTAACTTTACTCTTCTTCTTTTTTTGTCACTTGTCCGGTTGTCCCTATTATGCCCAACTACCAGTCAACAAAGAACAAACAAACAAACAATCTGAGTAATCTCTACTCTCTCTCTATCTCTCTTATCTATATAATAAAAGAGAGAGAGTTGCAATCACAGGGTGATAGTCACAAAGCCAAAAAAAAAACACTACAGGCCGCTGCAAAGATTCAATTCAAAATCACCAACATCAGTAATCAGTTTACGCGTGCAAAGCTGCTTATGTAATCGCTTACTCTTGATGATGCGTTTTATGCCCTTATTTCAATGACACTTGGCAAATTTCTATTGGTTTCTAAATAGTGATAGCAAAATCTAGCAGCAATACATGGCGTTTTGTAATTGGTTGTTTTTTGTGGACTTGGTAGTATGATGTGTCAGCTTGTGATAGGTCGAAAATTTTCTCTCTTTGTAGGTCCTTTAACAAATTTTCTGGTCTAGCAAGGTAACCATTTTTGTACAGAAAAGCTTCCAGCTTAAAATTTTTAATTTGTGTAGCAATGGAAGTAATACTAATCAAAGTTACAAAAATATTGCCATAGGAATTGTAGTTGACTAGTAGATTGTTGAAAGACCTTTCAATCTGTAGGGTACTGGTTTAGTCTCTATTTTGTTTTATGTTTCTCCACATCCTTCAGGAGTGAGGCTTTCTTGTCTTCGGGTCTTTATCCATTCTTCATCAATCCAAACATAAGAATTGAAGGAAGAACTTAAAAATTACTACTCCATCATAGCAGTTAACAACATTTGTTTGTAATGTGATGGATACTTCTTGATTAAAACCTTCTTATTGTGTATGGCAATGTCTATTCCTTTGTATGACAGGTTTGCTTCTTATACAATAAGAAGAAACAACCTGTCCTTTGCTTGAAGTCAAATAAGGCAATAATATCTATTTTTGGGTTGTTATAGTTAACTTCTACACAAATTGAGGTCAGCCATCAACACTAACAGTCATGTCTGTCTATCACTAGTTGACTAGTGGCCGATATTAGCCTATTAACTTTGGGTATTGGAAGTTTTCATGCAATCTCTAATTCCTTTGCTAAACACTAATGGATGAATTCTGCCTCATTCCTCAAATTGTGTATTAGCTGAAATTGATGGAGGATCCTCATCTGGGCTAAGAAACGGTGTAATGTTGATGGATGGCGAGTTTTGAAACAAAATTGTAGCATAATTTTGTGTCGGTGATATATAGATAATAGAAAGCTATTCTTCTACATATCAAATAAAGATCCCTGTACAAAAAAGGCTTTGCAATGAACAAAATAGGAATAAAACAAGTGAGATTATGCCCCTTGTTTTTTCCCCTGAATGATGTCAAAAATCAATTGCTAGAATAGAGATTGCTAAACCTCAAAGCACCAGGTGAAGTGGAGACAATGAGGTAGCAATCCCACATCGACAAAATGAACAACAACCTATACATTTAAAAGCTATCAAACAATGCATCATTACCGCCGAGCTTGGTCACGTGAGCTTGTAACCCAAGTGGGGGCTCTAAGGTGATGGAACATTGGCCCAGCTCAACTGGTCGGACCCAAACTTGCCTCATATGCTGGCTCGCCCGTTCCAAGCAAAGAGTTGAATCGATGGGCTTGAGCGAAAGCTCTGGGTCCAGCGTTTCCTAAAGCGAAGGGGAATGCGTGAGGCTGGCTTCACAGAGCAGCGACCACTTTCCGCTCTTTGCAGTGGAAGGATAACGAGCCGGTGCCATTTGTGTTCAATATGGCCTGCTTGGTTGGACCCAACTGGACCATCACTCTTTTTGATAGTTAAGTTTTTTTTTTCTTTTCCTTTTCATTTTGCAATATAATAATTGGCAATATTTCTCGTAGGTAATTCAAATAATGTTAAAGAATCTGAAATAAACACGTCCGTTATATAAAAAATATCTAATCTACAACATTGTTGGTTTTTGTAAGTCTTGACAGTGATAATTTAATGGTTTATAAGAAATTGGCTGAACTGATAATGGCTCGAATGAGAGAATTGTCAACAAATTAAAAATAAGCCCATAAACATCATCACCAGTAATTTAAGCCCAGAACACGTATGGCCCATGCAATTGACAAAATTAGCCAACTTGAACCCAATAAAACGGAAAATTAGGGCCCATAGCTGGGTCAAAATTTAGTTTACTTATGTTCTTTTTCAATATGTGGGATGGACAATACCCACCTGCGAAAGAGAAACTAACAAAAAGGAAAATTAAGAACTGTGGATTAGGGGGCAAAAGAGTCATTTCATATAAAGTTTAGGCACACTAGAAAGTAAGAAGTCTCTCAAATGAGGTTAGAACATATATAAGAGTAATCATCAAGAGATGATGCCATAAGTTAAAAACTCTCTCAACACATATGAAATTCAAAAAGGAATATTATGTCTGATGAATAAATATTCTTCTATAACTTGTAGCCATTTTTCATTATATTGGAATCAATCATTATTTAATGCTAATTATCTTGATCCCTTAAATTTAGCAAATTAGGACATGGCACTTAGATTGCCATTTCTAGAGAGAAATTAGAATATGTTATCCTTTTCAAGATGGACACTGCTCAATGCTAATGAGTGTTAATACCTAGAAAATATAATTGATCTTCCTCAAATCTAGAAGGTCTTTGTGTGACTTTAGCTTCATTATAACAGCGAGGGGGATTCCAACGTGAGGAAAAATGACTAATTAGGAGAGAAAGAAAACATAAAACCTTCATATACTTATACACCCTTGCATTTTCAAATACATTCGGCAGATATGGAACTTCTTTATGAGTTTCTAATTACACATACATGAGAGTCTCTTTGTCTTTCATCAAACCACTCTTAATTATCATTTCTTTCAAAGCTAAGGTCTTTCTCCTCTTTTGCAAGTTTGATAAGTATCACATAACCTCAAGATGCACTAATAGCCTTCATCATTTTTTGTAGATGTGAGTTGAACTAAACCTAGGTCAACAAAGAAATTCAATCAAATTTAAACATGTGGAAAATCGACAAAAGACCACAAACAAGATTATCATAATTGAGTTTTTTAGTTTAATTTGCAAATAGTCCTCACTTTCAAGATTTTATTGAGTACAACTGACAACATGTGTTCCACACACATTACAATTATTATTTAATTTTCAAATAGAGATACGAATTGTTCTTTTTCCTTGGGCACACCAAAATCTCCCCAATTTGGGAGAAAACTCAAGAGAAAAGAGGGAGCAAAAAGGTCTTGCTTGGGAGAAACAAAATGACCCTTATGCCTGTGCAACACTCCCTTTGATTGAGAAATTATACTGTCTTCTGGTGGACCACGTCACTTGTCTACTGTTCCACTAAAAGACTTCCATCTGTTTAAAATTACTGAGTCAGTAATCAATTTTTGTTTAAAAGAAATTTCTATCTCAGCAATTTTAAACAGGTAGGAGTTTTTTAGTGAAATGATAGATCACATCACTTATCTACCACGAGGATCTTATAATTTCTCCTTTGATTTTGTTGTTTTATCTATTTTTTTATCCTTATTTAATTTTGATTTTTGTACTTTTTTTTTTCTTTTGATGTAGTGCACATCCATTTTTTTTTAATAAAAATATAAGAGTACGTTTAGTAACTATTTTTTTTTTCTCAATTCTCTACTTTAAGAACAGTTTTCTATTTTCTAACACACAAAAACTTGTTTGGTAACGTTAAACAAGTAGAAAAAAAAAAGTAATTTTCATTTCTCAAAATAAAAAGGAAAATAAAACAGGCCTTTACATGTTTTCTATTCATAGTTCTGGGAAAACGCAAAGAAAATAATTTGAGAACCACAATTAATGAGCCTACTCCCCAGTTCAAACCCCACTAGCAACAAAACATAGAATTTCAACAATTGTCTCTCTCTCTCTCTCTCTCTCTCTCAAAGATGAGTTGTTTCTCTCCACTCCATGTTGTGGAACTTTAAAACCTCAGAGAAAATGACCACCTTTATTCATGGTAGCATCATTAGGTTTCAGAGGACTTCAATTTATTTTTTTCAAGTAACTAAACTTGTTTTTTATTTTGAAAACATGTAAAAATTGTTTTTTGATTTTATTCTTAAAAATAAGTTTTTGAAAACAAAGTTTTAAAACATTAATCAAACATAAACTAATTTGTTACTTTATTTTTTTATCTAATAGGGGTGTGAGAGTAAATTTATTCAAACTACATTTTCCATCATCTCAATTTTCTTCTTAATTTAGCAAAAGAGTCATCCTTCCACTTTCTCATTCCCTCAACCAATTATTCAAATACTATGAGAGAAAATTAAAATCTCTTTTATCCTTCTACTTTTTCATCTTTTCCCTATTTTCTTCCAAAAAAAATAGAGGAGGAAAGAAGGTCCATCCCCCACTGGAAACACAAGGTGCAATTTAAAGCAAAATTTTGGTACTTTCCTTCCTCTTTCCATTCCATCCAAACTTGGTCTCAGAGTTAATGACTGCAAGTCCAGTCCAGTGGAATAAAGAGCTTATTTGGGCTGATTTTTAAGAAGATTAGCATAAAATATTCAACTATCCTCAAAATCCACTTGTCACAAGATCAGCAAGCATATAAGGTAACTTGGACCCTACACACATTGAGTAATTTCACTTCTCAATTGGCTTACAGATTCAACCAACCAATATTGAATAGAAGAAATTATGGAGCAGTAAGATTTATGAACATTTGAACATGCTAATCTAGAATGATGATGCCGAAAAAACCACCAGTAAGTTGCAAGTACTCTCCGAGTCGAGTCAACACCTGCAAAGAGAAAACAAAGAGACCTAAGAGAGAGCACCGGTGTGTTGCCGGCCAAAAACCCTCCGAAGGTCAAGTTAGAATTTCTTTACAACCCTAGAGTGCCAGAGTTGAGTCTAATGTGCGTACCTCGTGTGATGGGGGTTTTTGATGTATTTATAGAGGCATGGAGCCGACTTCCATCCCTTAATTATCAAGTTCTCTCCTTTTATACCTCCAAGAATTCTTTTCCTTATAAAGTTCCTCCAATCAAGGCTAACGTGTAGTGCAAGAGTTCTTCGTATATACGTTGGCGTGAATTACAATCAAGGTCACGTCAGCCCTAATCATATAGCGTAATTTGAGGTAGCCCGGAGAACGTGGGAGAAATTATACGCATGCATTCTACTCGTCCGTCCACTACGCATCCGTCCTCATTGGTCATATAACCCGTCACCCTATCGTAGCCATTTCGTGGTGGTACCGTCATGTTGGTTTTATCCCCGATCATAGAAGATTGCATGGAATAGACTTCCTAGTTGAGCTGTGTAAACTAAAGATTCGAGATAGATGACAAATCATGCATGCTCTGCAATTATGGAGATGTAAGATTCGTGAATGTTTGAAAACGTTAATCATTGTCCACAAAACAGGGACTGCTGACACTAACCCACTAACACTACAAATCTGGGCTTGGATGATAGTTAAAGTTAAATGTAGAGTTGTGTGTAGTGGAGATAGTGATTTGAAAGTCCATCACCATTATCCCTCACTCTAATACAAGAAAGGGTCATTTTTTGGTATTGTGACTGGAGCTTGATCTATCTTATTGGTATGCCATAATATTCAATGACGAAAATCTTCTCTATAGGTTTCCCATGTTGCTAATGCTTCCATATCAAAGACTAATTAACTCTTCATTTGCTGGTTCATAGTGTGTATTTTCTAAGATAATGTGCAGTGCTTCAATGATCAACCAGTTCTGCGGCTTCAGTATTCTGTGACTTCAACCCTCTTTGAGGTGAACACATTTATTGTCTAGCAATGTTTCTTTCGAAAATTGTCTCCTTACCTGAGCGAGCTCTCACAGACTTCAACCTTCTTCGCACTGTTTTTACAGATGGTGTGATTCCTTTAATCACTAAACATAATTGTACAGCTTCCAATCGAAGAGACAAACCAAATGACTTAGTCTGCTTCATAAAAGAGCGACTACCACCAGCTCCTAGCAGTAGAAGGATAATGGGTGTGTGCCACCTATATCCTTCCTATGGGTCCAAATTCTTCCTTACCTCTCCCAATCTTTCTTCACTACCACAAAATACTGTCCACATTACTCCAACATTGCCTCTCCCCACCCATCACACCTTTCTTCCATCCTCAACAGAAAACTATAAATCAATAGTAGAATGTATGAACAATTGCAGGACATTGACAATCCAGCAATTCAAAAGGAAAGCCTCTAGTAAAGACAAGGCTCTTACAACATTTTTAATCCCTCTTGACAGGGCCATATGGTACTAGTAACGAACAGATTTGTATATATTATATCCTATTGGTAAGGTCAGATGACACCAATTGCTAACAGATTGCCATATATTATTCCACTATGAACAGAGCAGGACTCCACAATCAACCAAGTTTCAAATTCAAACATGGATAATCATTTCTTCAATAAACCATAAATCATTTTTGCGAGCATACACAAACAAAAAAAGTCTAAATATTCCAAACATATTCACATAATATTGGGATGGAAAAAAAAAATTATATGGGTATTTCTAACATTATAAATACAAATAATATATTACTTATTTCATAGAGGAAATTTTTTAGCAAAAGATGTGTAACAACAAACTTTGGCCCAAGAAACATGAAAAAATTGCAATTTCTATTTAAATACATTCATCAAACATGATTTTTTTTTATAAGTAATAAAGATTTATTAATATCAAAGAAAATTACATAAATCAAGTGAAGTAAAGAAAGAATGGTTTCTCAATGCTAACAACCAGTCCATTAAGGTTTTAAAAACAGAATAACTTCAAATCTGGCATAGCTATCTCATTATCTTCAAAACACCTGCTATTCATTAAACATGAATTGCAAACTCATAAGCTCAAAAATACTAAATTGAGGTTTTTGATATAAAAATTGAGACATAGAAGATTAAAAAAGAAAAATTGAGGCCAATAAATATATGTGACCTTGAAAGCGTAAGATTAAAACCGATGGCAACCTCTAGAAAGACCTTACTTCCTTGTCTCAAGAGCTTGAAAAAATGCTTATATGCTCCTATTTATCAATTAACATATCGATGAAGTCATGGAAGAATAATTTGCTCTTATTTTGCAAATTTGCCTATACAAAGAATTATTTTATTGGGTACTCGTTTGAAGTCCAATTGAAGTGAAAGTCGTGCCATTTTAATGGTCTAAGTATGAGCCTTTAGGGTTAAAACAACTTTTAATTTGGGTTTTTATTTTATTACTACAATTCCTGCGAATTAAGGGTATTTTGGTAATTTAGTTGAGTCTATAATCTTCTAAGAAATTCTAATTATCTTAGGTTTATTTTCTTTAGGTCCAAGTTAGTATTTATTAGGTTTTATTTTACTAGTCAAACTAGTAGTCCTAATACTATTGGGACTACTACTACTACTATTACAAGAAAGAGTCTCAATATGAATTGTGCTATATGTTTTTTTTTATTTTATTTTTTTGAAGTTATTGTGCTCAATGTATTGTTATAGGTGAATAGCCCTAATTTCTCTCTAATTATACTTCTTTCCTAACCCTAAACCCACCACAAACACACTTAGGACAAATTTCACATATATTGAACTCAAAATTTAACATAATAACTTAAAACTTTGATTATTTTGTTCATCAAGTCCAAACGTATTGTTCTACAAATTTATCTATTTTCTAAACCTCATATGCACTATACTGACAAGGCAATTCTCACCAACTGTGAAAGAGTCCAAAGGTCAAGTATTCTAAAGTGATTGTCACAGCATACCAGCCCACTTGTACCCTAAATTTAAAATACCTAATGAAATCTAAAAATCTTTTTTTTTTCTCTGGATTTAAGCTTCTATATGTTGACTAACTATACCCATAATTCGATGTCAATATTCAACTCCTAAAGAGTCCAAGTCAGTGTTATAAGACTATCTGCAATGAGCCAGTCCTAATAAGGGAAACCTCTGAGACCTTAAACAACAACAAAAGCTTATGAGATTTCACAGAGATTGAGTTCTTTGGGTTGGCTTTCAACACAATTTTTTTTTCTTCTTTCTGAAATTAAGTAAAAATGTTGATTTACACCAGCTTTAGTCCTAATGTAAACAGCTAATATTATCAACCATAGAGAATTTGGGAGTAAAATTCTGTAAAAAGATGTTTGTCTAGATTCAAATTGTCAAATTCCACGGTTCAATACATGGATTTGTCTGCCAATTTTACTACATTTAAATCCCAACTAAATCCTCCCCAACATTATTGGCTCCCAGAGGTTGTCCAGATAGAGAACACAGAGTTATGGATGAAGTGAATACGTGATTGAGAATCAAGACTGGTCATTGGCTCGCTGCCACTAGCCTTCATTGTCTCTCTCTTTCTATTCAATTAAAATGATAATTAAACACCCTTTCCTGACAATCTTCTAATCTTTCCTAAGGTGGAAAGAAACCAAACTATAGCTATCAAATACGGCATAGAGAAATTTCAATTATGGTTGAGTCATTCTGTTATTCCCAAGAAATCAAATGTTATTTTAGCAAAAATGTCAATTCCTCAAAAGCAACAGAGAATTGGTCCTATCTTAACCCAAGAAAAGCACCGTTCCACTCATAATGCTTCAGCCTTCACTCAAGTTACAACAAGTCAGGCAGCCACTCAATGAAGTTGTGGAAAATATTCAGAGTCAGATCCATGGATCTTAGGGACAAGTGCTATCCCGAATAGCAAGGGATTGTCTAACAAGACCAATGGCAATAGCCTCACTAAGTTATATGATTATATTATGTCTTCTTTCACGTTTTCAAATATTTGTTTGCTCTAAAATGAAAGGGTTGCATTGAGAGTTTTGGTTGGGGAGGGCAGAGGACAAAAAGACTTTATACCTTAAATCTTGGGATTCTTTGTGTAAATCTAAAGCAGTGGGAGGCTAGGGGTTTTCCCAAATGGAAGATACAAACAAAGCACTAATGGCAGAGGTGAGCATGGACTATGCTGATTGGGGAAGACAAACCATGGGTGAAAATGCTCATATGAAAATACTTGAGAGGCACATCCTCCAGGGCTACTAAAGTACCCTCTAAGAGCTCAGGCTAGGGGAAAGCAATTCTGGAGGCCTACAACTAAAGAAGCTTGCTTTAAAATTGATTCTAGGATTGGCTGTAAGGTGAGAACCCATGGATGCCAATCCTTCCTAATCACAAACTACAAGCAAAGCATCCCCCAATCCTGTCCAGATCATCATCAACTGGGTCTTGGACTTAATTACCAAAGAACTTATTTAGGCTGATTTTAAAAAGAATTTAGCTTCATATATCCTCAAAATCCACATGTCACAAGATCAGCAAGCAGGTGAGGTAATTTGGACCCTACACAAATCTGGGAATTTCACATCTAAATTGGTTGACAGATTCAACCAACATCATCCTAAAATACTGAACTTCTATCCAATATTGAAATTATGAAGCAGTAAGATTCGTTTGAAAACACTAATCTAAAAGATTGCGTGGAGTTTGCATCCTAGTTAAGCTGGGTAAACTCAAGATTCAAGATAGATGACAAATCATGCCTGCTTTGCAATTATGGAGCAGTTTTCTGTTCTTTTCTTTTCTTTTTGTGTGTGGGGGGGGGGGGGGGGGTGGGGGGGGGGGGTGGGGGGAATGAATAGAGGGCAGTTTTTTTCTTGAATGTTTGAAAACCTTAATCTAGATGGTAGCAAGGAATGTGCTTCCCACTGCCAAACTTCAATATATATGCAATGCAGTACTTGCCTTAATATTCAGAATATTAGAAATAATGGACTGTAACCTTCAAGCTACTAACTATTGGTAGTGCCACTAGTGTAACCAAATATCTACCACTAATTTATTTGACAGAAATGTGAGATTTAACAATCCAAAATTTTGAATGTGCAATTATGGCAGCATGCTACATGGAAATATAACAATAATATTTGTGTTCATTGAAACCATACCAAAGAGGTGCTTCAACCACAACGCTTCTCATTCTTTTATTATACTAATAAGGTCTTGTGGAACAAGCACTTCCTCCAGCTGGATGAGCAAATTCTTTGTTACGTGCACCATGACCAAGCTATCACATTTTTTTATTGTCAGCTTTTGAAGTTTAGGCAATGCTCGTTCTTGAATCACAACCTTGTTTAACCTATTGCATTGTTCAATTTCTAACATCTTCAATTCCAAAAAGCATTCAGCACTAAATTCCATGACCGTACCAGTGTAAGCATCATACAGATGAAGCTTCTTTAGAGAAGGCAAAGCCTGAAGGGCCTCGAGTGGGCTGTTCTGCAATTTTGACCATTTGAGCTCTATTTTAACAGACTGTTAAGTTTGCAAATCCATGCTGGAATTTCCTCCAACCTCCCTCCAAGAATTAGACTATTAATCAATTGAGGAGAGTTCGTCACATAATTCAAATCAAGACACTCCTCCTTGCTTGCTGAGTTCACATACAAAGAGCAAGATGCTCCATCTTCTCAATGGATGCACACAAATTTTTTCCATCTTCAACCTTGAGTTCTGTGATCCCAAGTTCCCTCATTCGAATCAAGTTCCCTAACTCTTTTACAATGCTCCGGTTCTTGTCATTTGCCTTGATAAGTGATAGTTTCTCTAACATCGTCAAACACCCAATTCCTGAAGACAGTTGTGCCCCTACAGCAGCCTGATATATGTCTCGGTTACCAACTAACAAATAGATCAACTTACGAGTCAATGATCTCCATTGGGAAAATGGTGACATGAGCTTTTCTAAGGTCCAAAATGATTAAGTTTTGAAGCTTCTTAATAGATTTTGGAACTGACTCTATCTTTGTATTCCTCAGACTTAGGTACCTTAGGAGGTTGAGTTTGACAGCTTCTTCAGGAAAATGATGCAAGGCTGCATTTTCCAAATCTAAAACTGTCAACAACCTGAACTTTCTGAAAAAACTTCTGGTCCATGATTCAATACGATTGTCTCCCCCAAACAGAGAAAATGTACGAAGATAAGAGAGGTCCTTGCTTTGTAATATAGAGGGGGAGCAATTGTGGAGAGATAAGCGCCGGATCTTCTCCCCCCCAAACTGGTGTGTTGTCTCCTCACAACAGTAAAGAAGTTATGCTTCATAGACTCGGAAAGAATGAACCCTCTTACAAGATTCAAAACTCGACAACTCCTTACTCGTCCATCTAAATCCCATCTGCTCACTTGAACCTGGCTCATTTGAATTAGCTCATCTTAGTACTCATACGCCACTTGCTCTAGAGTTTTAACTCCATTTTGTTCAATGAATCCCTCAGCTATCCACAGGCGAATTAGTCTTCCACACATGATAGAGTGATCCTCAGGAAAATTGCAAAAGTACAAGAAACAAGACTTGAGATTAGGCGGCAGGCGATTATAACTTGGCCATAAAATTCGATAAAAAGAGTGACTAAAAGGATTTCCTGGTTCATATTCAAGGGAATCGTGGACCTTCTTAAACGCCATCATACTTTGTTGACTTATTTGACAAGAATTTTCCAACAGTAACAATTGCATGCGGCAATCCTTCACATCTTTTCACAATTTTCACAGACCAATCAACCAAAAAATCCGGGTATTTACCATCCTGGAAGGCCTTATCACAGAAGAGCTCCCAAGCCTCTTCCCATGTCAATGGATGAAGGTTGAGATCATAGATATAATGACTAGAACTTGCACAATAAGAACCTAAACTGCGTTCACGTGTTGTTATGATAATTCTACTACCATTGTTATTATAAGGAAGTACATTTTTAATACAATTCCACTCATCATCCAACACAAGGAGGTACCTTTTACGTCGTAAATAATAGTGCAACTTACTTACATTGTGAGGTAATTCCAGTGCCTCACAAAGTCTCTCTAACAAGCCATCAGAAGAGCGTGAGACGGAAACCGAAGCTTTGCAATCAAAATCTGAATTCAACATATGGTAAACTTCGCTAATAAGAGTTGTTTTGCCAGAGCCAGCATCTCCAACAACTGAAATTACTTCGTCACTTGGTTCTTCAAGGCAAAGACTAAGAAGAGACTTTACATGCTTATCAATGCCCACAAGATGTTCATCCCCCAAATATAAATTGGGACTTGATCTTACCGTACAAACGTGGGAGAGACAAATGCAAAGTGCACTGATGTTGTTAATTTTGCACTTGATAGCTTTCAATCGGGAGGAAAATCACTTTGATGGACAAAACATGGTCGCACAAATAAATTTGATGGCCCGAGGGGGGGTACAGTAGCTTCATACATGGGATCTTCTATTTCATCCTGAATTTCATAGGCTATATCCCGCACATACGATCGAAACTTCAAATTCAAACCCTCGGTATCTTCTCTTCCTTCTGTGTCGTTTAGGTAAGCTTTTATAGTTTTCAACCATCTTCTTAGCTCATCAATTTCAATCTCAATACGCTTGAAGTCGAACCAACTTTTGACGAGCCACAGTGATAACTTATCAACTAGAGTTATTGCTCCGGCGACTGCAACTTCTGCCATTCTAAGCAATCAACTTTGTGACCGATTTTGGAGAAGATACAAGTTAGACAAGATTCGTGAAAGCAAAGGAGATCGAATAGAAGCTATTGGATCTATATATACTATATAGGGCTTAGGTCCCATCCGGAGTCCTCACAAGTAAAATAAATATATATATATATATTAGTGGCGAAGTCAGGATTTGACTTTAGAGGGGGTAAAATTTATATACACTATAAACATTTATTAGGACATGTATTTGTATATTATTTACTTGATATAAAAAAAAAATACACATATTTTAGTGACATTTTAATGTAATAAGACCTACATAATTTAAAATAAAATAATAGAACAATACTATTACTTCTTAAAATATAGAGTATACTATAGAACTACATATCATAGCCTACCTGCTAACTGATATTAATACCTTAAGAGACTAAGACATGTTGCACTAAAGGGAAAAAAGAAAAAGGAAAAAAGAAGAAGGCATGTATAACACAAGGAGAATATAGCTCAGTTTTCAAAGAATTTAATACCTAGTAGTTACAAGAGTGTTGGTTTCATTTCTGGAGTTTAGATCAAGTTCTCTTCATGTACTATATACGTTTAGGACTGAAGAAAAAAAAAAAAAAAAAAAGAAACCATCACTAGTGGGAATTGCAAAAGTCAACTTACAGTCATCATGTAGACACATTAGGAATTCTCTCAAAAATTTCCTAAATTGCATAGGATCACCGATGTCCCATGTTTTAGAAGAAGTAACATCAGCTCTATGCCTCTATCTCAAAAGAAGTTTCTCTACAATTCAGCAGTTGGCGATGTTGAGCGTGCTAGGGATTATTCATTGAATACCGATTTACTAGCATGTGCAGATCTGGTACCTAATTTTTTTTTGGCGGGCCAGGGGGGGCAAGTGCCCCCCTTCGACCCCCTGGCTCCGCCCCTGATATATATGAGTTGGGACCAGTATAACTTTAAGCAATATTACACTACTCAATATTTTTTAATTGAATGCAAATTTTGACAAATCCACCGTTAGATTACATTATCTTCGTATATTCTCTATACTTACAAAATTTCAATGTAATCGAAGATCAATAGACATGTCATCAATCAATTGTTTAAATTTAAGTTTTTGTAGTTTGAAATAATGCATAAAAATTGAGTTTATAGATCAAATAGTTTATTACATCTGATCGTCATGAAAATTGGCATGCATATTAAGAACATATAGAATATGTAATTCAACGGTTAGATTTTTATTACATGAATTCAATAATAAGTTATTAGGTGGTGTAACATTGCTTAGTTTAGAGTTACACCAAGTGTAACTTGAACCCAACCATATATATATATGGTTGGCAAAAAGAGTAGTATGAACTCAAAAAAAAAAAAATGTATTATAAATATATTTATAAAGTTATTGGCAAAAAAAAGAACATATATATAAAAGGTTTTAAATAATAAATAAGGAGAGAGAAACAAAATTGCAATTAATTAAGTGAATGAGATATACGTCAATTAGCATTTAATGCTATTTTTTTTAACCATTAGATCAATTACACATCTACCGTCTACAAATGGTGTAACTCTTATCAAGTTACACCTGGTGTAACTTAAATCCACCTATATATATATATATATATATATAAAATCGACACCTTTGAAACTTTCACAATTTTTGATATCACCACAATATTTAATTGTCATTTTATTTAAATAAAATTATTTTTATTTAGTCCAAACTTAACAAGGAATGAAATTCTATTTCTTTAACAAGAATTCTATCTCTTTGACAAGTCCAATTTAAACTCAAACTCATCATTTTTTTAAACAAAATTATTTTTCACCACTATATTTAAATAAAATTGTCATTTTATTTAAATAAAATTATTTTTATTTAGTCCAAACTTAATAACGAGTGAAACTCTATTTCTTTAACAAGTCTAATTTAAACTCAAATTCATCATTTTTCTTAAACAAAATTATTTTTGTTTAATGAAATTCTATCTTTTTGATAAATCCAACTTAAACTCAAACTCATCATTTTTTTTTAAACAAAATTATTTTTATTTAATTCAAACTTAACAAGGAGTGAAACTCTATTTCTTTGACAAGTCCAACTTAAACTCAAACTCATCATTTTTTTAAATAAAATTATTATTTTTTAATCCAAACTTAACAATGAGTGAAACTCTCTCTCTCTCTCTATGATAAGTCCAACTTAAACTCAAACTCATCATTTAAATAAAAAAAAAAATTTGTTTAGTCCAAACTTAACAAGAACTGAAACTTTATCTCTCTGACAAGTCAAACTTAAACTCAAACTCATCATTTTTTTTAAACAAAATTACTTTTGTTTAATTCATACTTAACAAGGAGTCTTTTCCAAAAAAAAAAAAAAAAAAACCTTAACAAGGAGTGAAACTCTATCTCTTTATCAAATTCAACTTAAACTCAAACTTAAACTTAAACGTGGATAATTTTTCTTTAATATTTTTTGATTTTTCAGAAGTTTTAGTATCTGAATTTTTGAGTTATTTTATAAAGGACACAAAACTTTCTTGCACGTGCCCTGTGTGCACCGCTATACCATCAATTCTTTTTTCTTTTCCTTTTATATAGAGAATCTAAAAATTACTTTTTTTTTTTTTTTTGAGAATCTAAAAATTATATTCTAACTATAGTTCAGTTTCTCTCCCCCCCCTCCCACCCCCCCCCCCAAAAAAAAGTATAGTTCAATTTGAGTTAATCTCTATTGGCTAAGTTTTAAATATTGTAAAATTTTACTCCAAACTAAATTTAAAAATAGAATTTTAATTTTAAATTAATCATTCATCATTTTTCAAATTTTTTATTTTAATACAGAAAAATTAATCACTCTTACTTGTATTTCTTAATTTAATCCTTATGAAACTTGGTTAAAATTTGAATTTTATTTTTAAAATATGTTTTCTTTTATATAATTTTTTTTCAATTTATCAATCTCACTAGCGTACTATTTTTTGATACTAAAAGAAAGAAGAATAAGGGGTTTATTAGGATAGAACTAATTAAGTGGAATATATATATATATAGACATTTGGTGCAAACATGACTTTTAGGCCCACTTTTTACTATATTATTACTCACACCTTTTTTTTTTTTTTTTTTTTTTTAATTTTTTAATATACAAGAACTATATTATTTGTTAAAGTGTTGTGTGGGGGTCCAAGGACAGCACCCATATTGGGCTGTGCTCGAGGAGCATATGGGCTCAATGAGGGTTCGAGGATAGCCCCATTATTGGGCCACACCTGAGAATCATATGGGCCCAACAAGTAGATACAATAGTGGGAAAATTGGCATTACATGAAGAAAGACTTTGAATGAGGACCACTAAACAACTTAAGGAGGAAGAAAGGAACCTTGTCCCAAAGGTAACCACCCAGAGGTAACAGGGAGAAGTATCAACCCTGGTTTGGAAGTGTAAAAGGAAAGGGAGTGGGAAACGTGTTAAGGAAGCACCTATTATTTTCGCATTGAATGCACTGCACTAACTAGGTCAGTCGAATTAATGGCTGCACGACACCTGAACAATGCCAAGACAGCTTGTAGCTCACTCAACACTTCTCTTAAAGGTGGGATGGGACAAGCATTCAAGGGGAATCAACCACCCTCCATGTGGAGGGTCAAGATGAAAAACTAGCTACTATAAAAAGACGAGAAATCAAACTGAACAAAGATCGAAACTGGGGAATTAGGAAGAACTTGCTCAGACTTGTAACTCTTTAAGGTGCTGTTGAGGACAAAATTTTCATGCCACATGACTTTATTTCATTAGCAACCTGCACCACATCAATATTATCATGGATTTTGGGTATATCTATTTCAAAGCCCAAAAGAGCCAAAAACTCATGGTGGTTTATCTCATCAAAGCCCATGGTTTCAGTTCATGGCACGTCATCTCATTTTCAACTCATGATCCAAACTCATGAGTCTCATTAGGAAAACTTTGGGAGTCGTGGTTTAGAGGGCCAAGAAGTATATTCAGTAAAGCTCCAGCGATCCCAAGTTAGATAGGATTCATGAAGACAAAGGAGATCGAAAATACAAGTTAGACAAGATTCATGAAAACAAAGGAGATCGAATAGAAGCAGATATGGATTTATTGGATCTATAGATCTATAAAATTACATTTAGACGTAAAGAGTAAAGTGAATAAAGATGAATAGAGATGGATTTGGTCCCATTTGGAGTCCTGACTATAAAATAATTCAAAAAGGGCACAAAACTTTCTCGCATGTGCCCTTCATGTGCCGCTATACCATCAATTCTTTTTTCTTTTCCTTTCATATAGAGAATCTAAAAATTACTTCTTCTTTTTTTCTTTCTCTTTTTCTAAGAATCTAAAAATTATATTCAAACTATAGTTCAGTTTCTTCCCCCCCCCCCCTCCCAAAAGTATAGTTCAGTTTGGGTAAATCTCTATTGGCTAAATTTTAAATATTTTAAAATTTTACTCTATTAATGCTCGTTTTTGGAAATCCATACCTAAAAACCCATGGGGGAGAGAGCCCAATAAAAAGCAATACTCAAAATCCCATATGGAGGAAAGCCCAATAAAAAGCAAGGCCCAAAGACCCACCAAGAAGATCGAAGAGCAAGAAATGTCCAAAGAAAGAAATGTAAGGGAAAGCGATTTGCAGTAGAATGCAGATATGCAATAGAATAAAAATCTGCAGTAGAATACAGATTTGTTGCAGAATACATTTCTTCAGCAAAATGGCTTCTGCAATTAACTGCAAATGGATTAGAAAACATGAAGTACATGTCCACTTTCTTTGTACTCCTCTTCTGTAATTGTCGCAGAATAAACTAATAAAATTACAACACTTTTTGTCATGGAATAAAGCAAACATCAATGTTATGTAGAAAATCATAACATTAGCTAATAAAATAGAAAACATGAATTAGATAATAGAGACAAGAAAAATATAGGTTGTTTATCTACACTCTATAATTTGGTACAATGATCGGGCCACAATTAATTCAAGTTGAAAGTATACTTTTGGTCTTAATAATTAGGGTAGATTCTCATTCTGGTTCCTACTTTTTGGGAGCAACTACGATGATTCCTAAAATTGAAAATTAGAAATTAGAATACACACCAAGAATAAGATCCAAAAGATTAAACAAAAGAAGATTAAATAAAAGAGAAAACATCATATAAAGAAGTCTAACCACTTCTCCAAAACAAAAACAAAAGGACCACATAGAAGAAAATTTTCAAAAACTTAAATCAATTGGAACAAGTTAATCCTTACAGAAAATCACATTCAATTTCCATAAAAGGACACATTATTTGCAGTTACGAGTTATGACTTTAAAACATTGAATTAAAAAAAAAAAAAAAAAACTTTAAACGCACAAGCATAAGGCCTAAGTTTGGCCTCCAAACAAATTTGTAACCTTGAACTCCTACTACCAATAAGAATATGACATTTGTTCTTGTCATATGTAATGCATGCATATGACAATTATATTTACTTCCAAAAATTTTCAGATTCTATGCCGTTTTTTCTAAGGTTTAGTTTTTTTTTTTTTTTTGGTTGTTTAAAGAATTTGGTTTCCTTAAGAACTATATTATCCTCCTATAAATCCAATAAAAGTCTCTTTTGATCATGTGCATTTGAAGGCTTCAACTACTAAAACTTGGAATAGTATGATTATAATCTCAATCATTTTTTAGATGAGAAACACTTATAGTTAGAAGTGGCAGAAGTGGAGGACAAGGGGGCCAAAAGAAGTAGCAGAATCTTCAAGAGACATGGAAGAACAAAAAATAGAAAGTAATTATGTAGCTGATACATGTTGATGTGATCGGATTAGTGAATTACCAGAATCTTTTGAATGTATTTTTAGACATTTAATGTTTTTTTTTCCCAATTTTAACACAAATACACGGGTGGGTTTTGAATAGGGTTGTCCACAAACCCACTCCACCCACGACTAATTCAAAAATTTCGACGGTTGGTGACTAGTGTTCACCTTCAAAACAAGTGAATTGAGTGGTGGTTCTCCTCCACTGAAATCCAACTTGCCAAATTCAAAGAAAAATAGTCAAATCTGGTATAGATCTACCAAATTTGATGAGATCTCTGTTAGATTTGGCAAGATCTTACTAAATTGGTGAGATCTTTTCCGATCTATCGAAATATATCAAATTTGGTGAGATCTCGACTAAATCTTTGCTGTTTGAAGCACTTCTCCACCTCTCCCCGTCGTTAGCTGGCGTCGACAAATTGCACACCAGCCGTGAAGTTGTTGACCCACCGATCCTTATTGGTCGATGGTGGGTGGAGTTGTCCTCCACCCAATCTGATCAAGTTGGGTGTAGGTTGAACACAAACTTGACTTGATCAAACTTGTAGGCACCTCTAATTTTGAACATATGGTCTCACCATCAACCCATCCTTGTGAGAAGAGGAAGTGCCATGGCAAGGCTCGACCTCTTCAATTCATCCATAATTTCGAAAGATGGGAATTAAGTTGAGTGAAAGTGAATTTTAAAACTTTAACAAGATTCATAACCTACCATATGTGTACGCTATTTTTGAATTACTTTTAGTAATATATTTTTAATATTGTGGGACAAGAACATTTTGCACTAGAAACAACATTTAACTCTAAAACCTTTTGATTTACACACATCCATGTAATTATCATAAAAAAAAAAAATGCCACATATATGAGATAAGTATTGATTTGTGTTGATTGATAATATATTAGATATATGCATTTTCTCTCTTACAATACTTAGATATCTTGCAAAATTGGGTAATAGATATTGAATCTTTTTTAATAGGTATACCATATTCAAACCAAGAGAATGAGGCAGGTTCCAACCAAAATACACTCATGCTAGTAGATTACTATTTCTAGAAGGAGATGAAGCTCCACACTGTTGAGGGGCATTTGCCATGTCTTTTAGTAATTGACGTAGTTATCATCAAAAGAAGCTGAAGCCAAACCACAAGTACAACAAAGCCATGACCATCGAGCTTTCCCATCAATATCTCTAATTACCAAAGTGGTTGAAGCTGTGGAGACAATTTTGGAAATAGCTACTGGGAATGTACGTTATTGAAGGATCAATATCTAGTTTTGGCTTAGCCCGTTACTGTCAAATTGTGCATATGTCTAAAGGAACCACCCCCCCACCCCCGCCCCCCAAAAAAAAATCATACCCATCGTATCCTATCATCCACGATGGTACTGTTGGATTTATACTTGTAAGTGATGATTCATGTGAAATAATAATGACAAGAGTTAGTGGTTAATATAACATAATTGGAGCAAATCTCATTGGTTTATACTTTTGGATTAGGTGGTGTCCTTAATTGTTATATGATAACTCATGAGTTAACTTCTCACAAAGTATTATCTCTGCAATAGATACACCAAAAATACAATCCTATTTTTACCCCAAGGATTTTCTTTTGCATTTAGAGGCCATATAATTGTCAACGATCTATGAAATTTTTGGTTAAACATGGGGAGAGCAATCACACGAGCAAGAATGAATGATTCTCAAGAATGGGTTCAAGTCACATGAACAACAATGAATACACATTGAAGCACCAATTTCTCCCAAATGAGAAGAACTTAAAGCAAAAGCATTATATCAATAACTAAATTTGTAAACTAGCAAAATGTGATGATCAAATCAAGAGTAGGATAGCTCAATTCTCCTGGTGTTTTCAATTGAGAAATTTAAGGTTCAAATCCCCATTTCTCATGGTAAATATTGAATTATCAAAAAAGAATTATGACAATCAAAGCATGGTTTGTAAATTCAAACCTTTCTCTATTGTGCAGAGGTAAGATTAACTTTTAGGTAAACTGGATCACAAATCCAAGGATCCCGAAATAGAAAAACGAAAAAAAAAATTTGGTTAATGAAGAGAACAAAACATTGAAATGATAACCTATCATATGGTGCGGGTAGGCCTACCTCAGCTATGTAATAATCTTTTGACAAAAGCCTTTCATGATTACGACTATGTATTGCTTCAATGGATAAACACACAAAAAAGGCAAGTGTACCCATGAATGATGTCTACATACTTTTTCAAGCCTAATGTATAAACAAGTGAGATTCTCCAAGTAAGAAAATGAAATATCCTAAGATGACGATGAAAAATTAATAGGATCATTCCTATTGAAGCCCCATTGAACTTATATGCTTTATTCCCTTGCTTCTCTATTCTATTCTTCTCTAATTTGAAAGCAGCTCTTACCTCTTTATCTTTTTGGGATTTCATTTTTGTTTCTAAGACTGTAAATTTTTTGTCTAACAATGTGGCCTATTAGGTGGCCGTTGTAATTGAGATGGGCCTATCTCCATCTCCTCTCTTCCTTCTTGGGTGCTTGTCCCTCAAGTTGGAGATGGCTTAAGGGCCCTCTCTTGTTTCTCTTTGATATATTATTTTTCATAAATAAATAAATAGGATCATTCCTAAGAGAAGGAAGATGAATATACTAGGCATGGCAAAATTATATTTAAAAGACATTTTTGTAGAAATGTGATATTTTAAAATTTTGTACAGAAGAGAATTGTCAATTTTAGGACTGCCATTTATTCCCCTAAGTTCCAAATTAATCTAAGTTATACTCCATAGTGTTCTGGCAAGTAATCGACAGAAGTCTGGTTTCCAATTGCAGTGGTTTTTTAATTGAACTTTGATTACTATAATGTAAAGGCTTCTTTGGCCGTGATTCAATGCAAGTTTAATGTAACCTCACAAGTGTTATCATATAAATACTAGTAGTCTAAGTGAAAGCTTGTACATGGCCTGCTAAACTACAAAGACGTATAAGATATGTACATTGAATGGGGAATAATGTAATTCTGGAAAGGTTTATTACTCTTTGTGCATCTACAAATCATCTTTTGTCTACAAAATATCTGCAGTGCTAAGTAACCTACATTTGCTGTATTAGTGAGCTAAATTGTACAAATTCATATGGCTATAGTATCAAGCATATTGTTAAACTAAACTTGTTGGAACTCCAAGTCTCGCTAATCAAGGATTTTTTTTCTATCCATATTGAGTTTCTCAAAGTACAAAGCTCAGAAGTTATACTTGTGGGGGTGGAAAAAGGACATGTCTTAAAACAGAGAACAAGACTCTAAGACACAAAAAAAAAAAAAAAAAAAAAAAAAAAAAAAAAAAAAATCAAGAAGAAAAAAATCAAGAACAAACCCTTTGTTTATAAGAATTTCCCAAGATAGTGGATGCACTTTTTAGATCTAGTCATATTGAGTCCCACACATTGATTTAGCACTCAACTCAAAGGCCAACTTTAACACTCATATCTGTCTAGGCACAAATTAGGCTTCAAATGGACCTAACTGTTTTTTTTTTTTTTTTTTTTTTTTTGTGGTGCGGGGGGCATAAAACGGATTAGTTGACTAGTGACCAATATTAGGATGACCTTTGGTATTTATAAGTTAAGTGCTGACTAGGTTAGTGAGACACAGAGCTTAAATCGTCTTTTGTACAAAATAATTTATAAATACCTTACTTGCGTATCTCAAGCTTATAAGTTGATTGGTGTGCCTGCTCCAGGCAAGGAAAGAACCCAATGGGCTTTTGCTAAAGCTTATAACCGCCCAACATGGCACTCTGTATTGAACCACTGGACCATTATTTTCCTTTAATCAAACATTTTATTCATGTGTTGTTTAGCCTTTAAATTGAACCCAACTGCCTTTCTCACTCTTTTAGCAAGAATATGTAAAATAACATGAAGGATGAGGACACGATTTAGTTGAACTGTTGGTCAAGTTATGTTTCTTTTGGTGCTCTACTAAATGACTGATTACCAAGAAGACATTCGTTTGTAGGTGATAAAACTGAAGGTTTTTATTTTCTTTAATTTTGGTATAAATATATACACACACACACACACACACACTAGGATAAATTCCACTACTTCAAAAGATCACTAACAAAATAAAAAGCTATAATTAGAAGTTGAAATCTGAAAAATCTGCAGAGAATAAAGAGAATAGATGGTACTGGTTAGTAATGAGGAAGTCAATTTGCTCATCTAGCAGAGTAACCATTTTTCTATAGACAAGTTTCACACTTACAGAATTTCCTTTGTGTAGCAATGGAATTAATAATAATCAAAAGGTAATGCATCTCTTTTTTTCAAGGAATGATGTCAATTTTATTAAAGTTTTGAGCTTTAAGATAAGTGGCTAATCCTATGGAGTGAGATATTTAAAGATTTCTGTGGCATAATCAATGTGTCATGGGAAGATATCATAGTTCCATAAAACCCCATCAACTTTAGGACAAGCGACCATTTTTAACTCACAAGGTATAGCTTTCTCTTCTCAATAGTGGTACCCTAAATAAAGTCTCTATTTGTCTTAAACCGTCTTTACCCTTTTTTTCTATTTGGAATCTGGATACTATGGTTAAGAGACAAATAATATATCAACATGAGGATCTAAAGCCAATTTTTTTCAAGGAAGTGGAGAGTCTTGATTTGGGGCTTTCAGAAATTGAAATTTCTATGTGCTCTGATGAATATTCAAATTCCAAAAAATAGATGTTGATGCAAATGTTGTAGTCTCTCCTTCATGAACAGTCCTACTGTATGAATTTACTACACTAATTGATGAATAAAGGATGCTTCTAAGGCATTTTCCTCAAACTCAGAATTAGGCACTGCTATAGGGAAGCAAATTGTTGTGCAGATGCTATAACTAGTAGGGGAGCTTTGATGAATGTAATGTTTCCTTAACCTTTGAATGCATTATAGTTTAACAAACGAATAAATACACTTTTTCAATAACAAAAGAGGAAAATTCCCTATGACGCTGCTGGAATATGCTAAGCAATTGCTAGATACCAGTCCCACATTGACAAAATGAATGATCTCTTAAATGTTTATAAGATTCCAAACAAGGCTTGCATATTGCTGAGCTCAGTAATGTGAGCTTGTAACCCAAGTGGGGGCATAAATGTGATGGGACTTTGGTCCAAACCAGTTGGTCGGATTCCGTGAGGTTTCATTCTGGCCTGCCCATTCCAAGCAAAGAGATGAGCCAATGGAATTGAGCTAAAGCTCTGAGTTCAGTGGTTCCTAAAGATGAGGGCAATGCGTGAGGCTGGTTTCACAGAGCAGCGACAACCTCCCTCTCTTGCAGTGGAAGGATAACGGGCCAGTGCCTATTGGTTCCAACATGGCCCATGGTTTGAACCCAACTGAACCATCACTTTTTCTATTTTCTCTCTCTCTCTCTCTCTCTCTCTCTCTCTCTCTCTCTCTCTCTCTCTAGTTTTTCATTTCATTTTCATGACCGAATTAACTTTTCCTCCTACGTTGTTATTAAGGACCATTGAAACAACAATTCTCTTAGAAGAATCTAAAACAAATATGTCCAAGATATTAACTATCTAATCTAAAAAGTTAGTTTTTTTTTTAAACGAAAATATAGACTGATAAAACATAGATTTGATCCCTTTGATATAAAATTTAAGTGGTTCATAAAAATGCCTTGACAGTGATCTTTATTGAGTATAATATATTGAGTTTGATAGTTCAATTTGCATAAAATCAATTCTTTGATTTTCAAATGGAGGCGCAGAAAAAATGGATTAACTTTGCACACATCATAGTACACAACTACTTTTTTTTTTTAAGAGAGAATCACTATTTAAACAAAAAAAAAAAAGGAAAAAGAAAAAAAAGAAGAGTTCTTATCTAATAAATTAGAATACATGAATTAGATAATAGTGAGATGAAAAATATAGGCTGTTTGTCTACACTCTATAACTTGGTACAATGATCGAACCACAATTAAGTCAAGTTGAAAATACACTTTTGGTCTCTACATTTTGGGCCGATTCACATTCCGGTCCCTTCTTTTTGGCAACAACTACATTGGTTCCTAAAAATCAAAAATTGTTACCATTTTGGTCTCTACCATCATCTCAGTAATAAAACTTACCTATGTGGCGAACAAAGTGCATCATTGACATGTTAGATGCTGACATGACTAATTAAATAATAATTAAAAAACTGATTTTACATTTAAATGCCACGCCAGCATCTTAATTTCAAAAATCCACATTAGAAAAACTTTAAAACAAAATTCTAAACTTCTGATATATATATATATATATATATATATATATATATATATATATAATTAAATAGAAATGAGGAGAATTTTATATAAAATATTATTACTAGAATTTTATCAATTTAAAATAGAATTTTTACATGTTACAATTCCATTTGTGAAAATAATTTTTTTCAAAATTAAAATTGATAAGATCCTATTTTAAATTGACAATGTAAAAAGAAAGATTAATTAGATTAGCTTTATATATATTGAAAAGAAACTATAAATGAAATCATAATACACACCAAGAATAAGATCCAAAAGATTTACCATCACACACTCTTGGTGCGATGGTCACTCCACAAGTCTATGTGCTTGTGAGGTGTGGGGAGTAAGGGTCAGGGTTCAACTCTCCAAAGAAACTTCACACACATATACATTTAGATTAGATTAGAGTAAAATTTCTATCTTGTATAAAAATAAAATAAAATAATAAAAAAAAAGATCCAAAAGATTTAAGAAAAGAAGCTTAAATAAAAGATAACTAGTTTTTTTTTTTTTTGAGAAGGAAGGAAAAAGATTACTAGATTTTTATTTATTATTATTATTATTATTTTAAGAAGGAGGGAAAATATAACTAGATAAGTGTTCACAATTGAAGCTAAAGCTAAAAAGAATAAAGTTAAATTTCTCTCCCGTATCACAGTCTTGTCCTGCAAGTTTTCAAAAAACGAAAAAAGGAAAAGACAAATAGAATACAAGTATTTCTCTTTGTAGTCTATTCACATTTAGACTAATGAATATTATACATATTAATATATGTATTATCTCTTTGTAGTCTATACACATTTAAATTATTGAATGCATGTGTCACCAACAAATGTAAATAACTAAATATACTAGATGATATAATTTAAAAACAGAATAAAATACAATTGGGTTAAAGAAATTATTTAAAAAACAACAACACAAAGAACAAATAGTTAAATAAGTAGCTACGTTACGTAAAATTATTTCTAAAAGAATCGATAATATAAAGTGGTGGGGAAGTAAATTTTTTCTTTAGTGAAAGGCTAACTGTTGATAGAAGGTAGTGTGAGTGCTTACATATAAGGATGTTGATGGTAAAAATAAATGTAGTAATATAAGTTAATATTTGTTATTTACTTTGAAATCCATCCTTCATTAGTCACTATTACACATTTACTTGACTCTTTTTTATTATTATTTATTTATAGAGATTTTCAACCTATGATGTCCGCTCTTGATGATAACTCTTTTATCATTTAGCCAAGACACCAATCAATTTTTGGTGTAGACGCAGATTGAACCCCATATTTCTTATTCAACAATAAAAAACTTTACCAGTTAAACTGACCATAACCCACCACATTTACTTGACTCAAACACAAATTGTAATAAATCACTAATTATCTCAAAGGTCAGACACAAATTGATTGTAATAAATTATTGATTGTCTAAAATGTTTAAGTTATGAATTAAACCACTTTTTCTAACATTTCAAAGAAGGTAGAGTGGAGAAAAAAATAAAATTCAAGACTTTTTACTCTGGTTTTATGATAAATTACTAATTATCCCAAAAACTTTTGTTGATAAGAAATAATAAATCTAATCATTTATTTAATTTACTGTTCTTTGAGAAAAATTATTTTTTTAATCATAATTCTATTATATTGAGTCCAATTACTCAAGTCACAACTCTAGGTGTCCAATCTAATCTTAAAAAAGTGCAGGGTGAGCCTGCTAAGCTAATCTTAAAAATCTTACTTATCTGGCAAATGTTTTTGTGACAAATTTTGGCTTCAAACTTTGTTATACCTAAGGTTACAACACCTACTAAAAATTTTAACATTACTAAATTTTTTTTTTTTAAATATCCTAATTGTTGGATTGAATTTTCTTTATATTCTTAACACGCATGTCATGTTTTATATGAATCAGATTTTATTTATCATTCAATCCATAAAATTATTTTATATATATAATTTAAAATTACAAAAACTTAAAATTTAAACATTTGATTGATGGCATAGTTATTGAAATCAAATCTTCTATAATTTCACAAGAATGAAGAATATAAGAAGAAAAAAAAAATCTAATGGTGGATTTGTTAAAATTCACTTCCAATAAAAAAAAAAAATTGAGTGAAATTTTATTCTTAAACTACAATCAAGTCTGTTTCCAAAATTTGACCGTACTTTTGAACTAGATTTCTTTTCCCTTCATGAATATAATTACTTCAGTATTACACTATTTCTCCTCTTTCTGTGTGTGTGTGTGTGTCTAACTTCCAATAAGAATATGACATTTGTTCTTGTCATATGTGATGCATGCATATAACACTTATATTTACTTTAAAAAATTTCAGATTCTACATTGTATTTTCCGAGATTTAGTTTTTTATTTTTGTGCCTTTATAAAATTTGGTTTCCTTGAAAACTATTTTATCCTCCTATAAATCCAACAAAAGTCTATTTTGATCATGTGCATTTAAAGGCTTCAACTTCCAAATCTTGGAATTGTATGATTATAATCTCAATGATTTTTTAGATGAGAAACAAATATAGTTAGAAGTGGTAGAAGAGAAGAACAAGGACATCCAAAAGAAGTAGCAGAATCTTCAAGAGACATGGAAGAACAAGAAAGAGAAAGTACTTATGTTGCTGATACATGTTGATGTGATTGAATCAGTGAATTACCATAATCTTTTGAAGGTATTTTTAGACATTAATAGTCTTTTCTTTTCTCTAATTTTAACACACACACACATTAGTGGGTTCTGAATAGGGTTGTTCACAAACAACGACTAATCAGACGATTATGTTGGTTAACGAAGGGTGTTTGCATTCAAAATAGGTGAATCGAGTGGTGGTTGTCCTCCACCAAAATTTGACTTACTAGATTTGACGAAAAATAGTCGATTCTAGTGGAGATCTACCAAATTTGATGAGATCTCTACCAGATCTGTTGAGATCTCCAATAGATCTAGAAATATCTTACCAAATTTGGTGAGATCTTCGCTAGATCTGGCAAGATCTTATCAGATTTAGTGAGATCTCCATGAAATCTTTTATGTTTTAAGCACTTTTCTGCCTTTCCCTGTTGTTAACTGGCATTGTCTAAATCGTACACCACCCATGAAGTTCCCAATCCACTGATCCTTATTGGTTAATGGAGGGTTAAGTTTTCCTCCACCCAATCTGATCTAGTCGGGTGCAAGTTGAACACAAACCCGACTTGATCCAACTTGTAGACACCTTTAATTTTGGAAATATAGTTTCACCATCAACACACCTTTGTAAGAAGAGGGAGTGCCTTTAGGGCAAGGCTTGACCTTTTCAATTCATCTATATAATTTTAAAAGATGGGAATTGAGTTGAGAGAAAATGAACTTTAAAACCCTATCAAGATTCATAATCTATCATGTGTGTATGCTATCTTTGCATTATATTTAGTGATAGATTTTTAATATTGTGGAATGAGAACATTTTGCACTAGAAACAACCTTTAGCTCTAAAACCTTTTAAATTACATACATTTGTGTAATTATCATAAATAAAAATAAAAAATATGTCACATATATGAGGTAAGTATTGATAATTTATTAGATGTATGGATTTTCTCTCTTACAATACTTGGATCTCTTGCAAAACTGGGTAATAGATATTGAATCTTTTTCTAATAAGTATAACATGGTCAAGCCAAGAGAATGAGACAGGTTCCCGGCCGAAATTCACTTATTCTAGTAGATTACTCTTTGCTGAAGGAGACGAGGCCCCATGCTTGTTGAAGGGCATCCGATTATCTTCGGTAATTGACATAGTTACCATCAAAATAAGTAGAAGCCAAACCTTAAGTACAACAAAGACATCGCCATCGAGCATATCCATAGATATATCTAATTACCAAAATGGTTGAAGTCGTAGACAATTTCAGTAATAGCATATGGGGATGTTTGTTACTGAACGAACAATATCTGGTTTTGGTTGAGCCCTTTAGGGTTAAATTGTGCATATGTCTAAAGGAACCCTCCCCCAAAAAAAAAAAAAAAAAAAAAAAATCTCCATTGTATCCTATCATACATGATGGTACTATTGGACTTATACTTGTAAGTGATGATTCACGTGAAATAATAATGGCAAGAGTTAGTGCTTAATATAACATACTTGGACCAAATCTCAATGGTTTAAACTTTTGGATTAGGTGGTATCCTTAACTGTTATATTAATATCTCATGAATTGACTTCTCACAAGGTATTATCTCTGCAATAGATACACCAAAAATACAATACTTTTTTTGCCCAAAGGATTTTCTTTTGCATTTCGAGGCCATATGATTGTCAACCATCCGTAAAATCTCTGATTAAACTTGGGAGCGCAATCACATGAGCAAGAATGAGTAATTCTCAAGAATGGGTTCAAGTCACATGCAGGGACGTTGCTAGCTTAGGGCAATGCCCCCCCCCCCCCCTCTCCCCGTCTAAATATTTTTAAAATAATATTATTATATATGTGTAATAATTTTAGCAATTTTGTTCTATAAAATTACATTTTTTCCCTTAAACAATATCATTGATTCTTTTAAGAGTAATGCTATACTCACAAAATTTTTTACAAACTGTTTTGGTAGCAAATTCTTATTGGTTCACACATGGACCAACCACTCACATAATTTTTTTACTTACTAGTAACTACTTATTACATCAATAATTTATAAAAAAAAGTTTGTAGTGCTAGTATTTTCTTCATTTTAATGACTATAAAAAAATTTAAAGATTTAAAATTTAAAACAAAATACACAAACCCAAAAAAATATAGCTCAACAACAAAAATTACCTATAGTAAAACCTAAAAAAAAAAATTTTAACTCAATTAACCAATTTTATTTTAAACAAACAACCTTGTCATTTAAAAAATTATAAACAAAAATAATTTTTTTCTTACTGACATTAAAAAAAAAAAAAAACTCAGCAGCTAAGTAGTAGCAAAGTGAAAGGTTGAAGCTGCTGCACATACTCAACAATAAAACCACCACCCTTAACTCAAAGCTCTGGCTCTGTCCTTGGTCACATGAACAAATATGAATAAACATTGAAGCACCAATTTCTACCAAATGAGAAAAAATTAAAGCAAAAGCATTATATCATTGAAAAAATTTGTAAACTAACAAAATGTGATGATCAAGTCAAGAGTCAAATAGCTCAAATCTCCTAGTGTTTTCAATTGGGATATTTAAACTTCAAATCCCTCTCCCTCTCTCGTTGTAACTATTAAATTATCAAAAAAAAATTATGATGATCAAAGCATTATCTGTAATCTCAAACCTTTCTCTATTGCGTAGAGGTAAGATTAAATTTCCGGTAAACTGGATCACAAATCCAAGGATCTCTAAATAGAAAAATCAAAAAATTTACTTGGCTAATGAATAAAACAAAACATTGAAATGATAACCTGTCATATGGTGGGGTTTGGAATTCCTCAGCTATATAATAATCTTTTGACAAAAGCATTTCATGATTATGACTATGTATTGCTGCAAGGATGAACACACAAAAAAGGCAAGTGTACTCATGAATGATGTCTACGTACTTTTTTAGGCCTGATGCATAAAATAAATTTTCCAAGTAAGAAAATGAAATATCCTAAGATGATAATGAAGAATTAATAGGATCATTCCTATTGAAGCCCTATTGAACCTATATGCTTTTCCCCTTTGCTTCTCTATTCTATTCTTCTTTGATTTGAAAGATGCACTTACCTCTTTTTCTTTTTAGGATTTCATTTTTGTTCTTAAGACTGTAAAGTTTTTGTCTAACAATGTGGCCTATTGGGTGTGGCCTTTTGTAATTGAGATGGGCCTATCTCCATCTCCTTTCTTTCTTCTTGGGTGCTTGTCCCTCAATTTGGAGTTGGTTGAGGCCCTCGCTTGTTTCTCGTTGATATATTATTTTTCATTAAAAAAAAAAGGATCATTCCCGATAGAAGATGAAAATGAATATATTATGCATGTCAAAATTTTATTTAAAAGACATTTTTGTACAAAATGTGATATTTTAAAATTTTGTTCAAAAGAGATTTGTCAATTTCAAGACTGCCATTTATTCCCCTATGATCCAAATTAATCTCAGTTATACTCCACAGGGTTCTGGCAAGTAATTGACAGAAGTCTAGTTTCCAATTGCAATGGTTTTTGAATTGAACTTTGACTACTATAATTCAAAGGCTTCTTTGGCCATGCTTCAATGCAGGTTTAATGTAACCTCACAAGTTGATATAATCATATAGTATTAGTAGTCTAAGTGGAAGCTTGTACATGGCCTGCTAACTACTAGAGACATGTCTACATTGAACAGGGAATAAATGTAATTCTTGAAAGGTTTATTACTCTTTGTTTTGTCTACAAAACTTCTACAATGCTAAGTAACCTAAACTGGTTGTACTAGTGAGAGCTAAAGTGTTCAAATTCATATGGCTACATTGTTTATCGCTCGAAAAAACCTGGCTAGTATCAAGCTTATTGTTAAACCAAACATGTTGAAAGTCCAAGTCTTGCTAATCAAAGATTTTTTCTATCCACGTTGAGTTTCTCAAAGTACAATGATTAGGAGTTATACTTGTCGGGGTGGAAAAAGGACTAGTCTTGGAACAGAGAACAAAATTCTTAGACACAAAAATAATGACAAAATCAAGAACAACCCATTTGTTTATAAGAATGTCCAAAGACAGTGGATGCACTTTTTAGATCTTGACATATTGAATCCCACACATTGATTTTAGCACTCAACTCAATGGCCAACACTAACACATATATGTCTAGGCACAAATTAGGCTTCAATGGACCTAACTGATTAGTGCTTTTTGTTTGGGGCATAAAACTAATTAGTTGACTAGTGACCAATATTAGGACGCTACCTTTGGTATTTATATGTCGAGTGGTGACTATGTTAGTGAGACATAGAGCTTAAATCATGTTTTGTACAAAAATAATTAATAAATACCTTGCTAAAGCTTTTAATGACCAAACATGGCACTCTGTGTTGAACCCAACTGGACCATTATTTTCCTTCAAACAAACATTTTGTTCAAGTGTTGTTTAGACATTAAATTGATGACACTTGTGTCACGTAAAACAGTATTTTTCCCGGCCCCAATTAATGCTTCAAAATAATATTTTCAAACTCAAAAAATGTGAAAACCATAATTTTTAAAGTAAAAAATGGGAAATAAATTAAAGCAACATAGCTTACCCTATTCAAAAGATGAAACAAAAATCCGAATTCAATTTAGCCATTTCTGGCAAGGATTAAGGCCAAAAACCCTAACCTGGGATGGTCAAAAAGTTGAATTTCTGATTCGATTGTCTGATCGGGATATATTTTGGACCATTTTGTAGATCATATTTTTCCCTTCGAAAACGACTGTCATGGACCAAAATTTAAGGTAAAACAGATGAGATATCAATAAAATACCAAAACCCTAATCAAATATTTCACTATTTTAAGGTCAAAAATAGCTGTTTTGGGGCTATTTTCGCACAAACAATTGTACCAACTGAGCAACAATTAGAGCAATCTGTTTGAACAAGATTTAATTTTGATGTCTCAAATTTCTTCCATGAAAAGGGCTTGACAACATCTGCTACTGATTGAAAGAAATGAATTTTCCAAGAAAAGTGTCACAAAATTTCTTGAACACTGTTACCTCTCTTCTAGACATGATATCTCTATAACCGTTACTCCAAATCAAACTAGGTCAAAGCCTATGAAAGCTAGACATCTAGACCTTTCCAATGACACCAAATACAAAGAAATATGAGCTCTGAAAGGCCTCTAAACAGCAGCACGAATATTGGACCAAAATCAGGAAAAATATGAAATAAGACAGCTTTGAGAGGAATTAGGAGACGCCAAATGGGGTGTTGCGCAACACACCCCACAGGGCCGCATGTCACCATGTGGCGGCTATGTGGAGATGTGCAGAAACAATTTCATTTGGTTTTCCCCTCTTATAAATAGCCCTCCCTCTTTTTTGGAAAAATAGACTAGATACACACACAAAAAGCCTACAAAAATTCTCTAGACTAGGAATTTTCTCTCTCTTTCTTCTCTCTCTAGTTTTTCCTTAGGAAACATCTCTCTAAAATTTTCAACCACTCCCTCTTCCTTTCATTTCTGAAAAACCTTAGGTAAGTGGGTAAGTTTGTAAAAAATGGGTTACCTTCTTCTTTATAGTTTTGAAAAAACCTTGTAGCATAATTTTGTGTTGGTGATGTATAGATAATAGAATGCTATTCTTCTCCATATCAAATAAAGATCCCTATACAAAAAAGGCTTGCAATGAACAAAATAGGAATAAAACAAGCGAGATTATGCCCCTTTTTTTCTATTCTTCTACTCAACCATCACTCTTTTTTCCCCCTCTTCTTTTTCAATGCACAAAAAAAAAAAAAAAAAAAATCAGAAACAATATTTCCTTTTTTTTTTTTTGGCTAAAACAAATTTGCATATAAATGCAAATGAATCTGAAACCAAAATTGCCGTTTTTTGTTAATAAGTGTTTTTTTTTCCTTTTCATTTTTTATGGTATACTATTACGAATGCAAAAGAATCTGAGAGAAAACATTGCAATTCAATAATTGGCAATATTTTTCGTAGGTAATTCAAATAATGGCTTATAAGAAATGCCTGAAGTGATAATGGCTTGAATGAGAGAATTGTCAACAAATTAAAAATAAGTCCATAACATCATCACTAGTAATTTAAGCCTTAACACCTATGGCCCATGCAATTGGCAAAATTTGCCAACTTGAACCCAATAACACGGAAAATTAGGGCCCACAGCTGGGTCAAGATTTCGGGCCTACACTTATGTTCTTTTTAGCGCGCTAGAAATTAAAATGTCTCTCAAATGAGGTTAGAACACGAGAGTAATCACCAAAAGAAAATGTTTAAGTTAAAACTCTCTCAAGTCTCAACTCATATGAGACTTATTAGCTCTTGTTAATGCAATGTGTAAACCACTTGTGCTCGAAAAGAAATATCATGTCTGTTGAATAAACATTGTTCCACGACAGATAGCCCTTTTTCATTAAATTGGAATCAATCATTATTTAATGACTGATTCCAATATAATCTTTGACTGAATAATTCCCACTCCCACCTAAACAATAAAGGTGAAACCTAACACCTAAGCTGTGAAGCATTGTAGTACCATTTGATTGGGTGGCATCTCTTGAGTCTTTACTACTGACACTACAGAGTGATTGAATTCGCACAATTGAGCAGAGCTAGCTGCCATCGCCACTGCCAGAGCTAGAAAATTAGAATTCTGACATTGCCACTGCATAATAATAATAATAATAATAATAATAATAATAATAATAATAACATCTATCTGTCAAGCACAACGTGTTCCCATCTTCTTGCATTTTATGAGATGAGATCGAGATCTCATCAGCTTTGTCAGGGTCGGAGAACACTTAACTCCTGAAAATTAACGCATTTTTCTCAACCCAAGAAAAGAAAAGTAAATTAACGCATAAATAAATCTAGTCAGTAGTCACCACATTTCCTCACGAGGATCAACCTTGCAAAAATGATACAACAGTGTTGATTTATTAAGTATTTTTTTATGGAGGTAAGAAAAACAACTTTTTTGGGGGCCGGGGAAGAAATAATACTTATGGTTTCTAATGATAAAATACAAAGCCATTAAGAGTGAAAATAGAAAAGATAGCAACATAAATGATGTTTTTCATTTTGACAGAAAGAGAGTGGGCCCTTTCCAAGCATTCCCCTCCAACTAAGGTATCTGCCATTTAACCTCTCACAAACCCATCAAGCAATTAAAAAAAAAAAAAAAAAATTAGCATGCTTTTCCTCTGCTATGTGCCCTCAAAAAAAAAAAAAAAAAAAAAAGAAAAAAAAAGGCTTACAGTAGTTTTCTAGTTGAGGCACCTATTACAAGTAGCGGAGGAACTCAGAATTTATTTAAAGGAGTCAAACTAAGTGTAAGTGCACAATTCATACCCGGACCCAAATGAGCGATTGGCTCAGGCCTAAAGAGATTTATACAATGAAATTTGTAGAGTATGTGTTTGAAACCTAGGTTAGGGATATTGGAAAGTTGATAAATAGGCTAGAATGCTGCAATCTATGCAAGTAATAGCTGAATATGACAAAAAACTCTCCTTGGACGTAAGTTGAGGACAATTTGTATAGCCTTTATTTCTCTAAGCAAAAGATTACAATTTTTTAGTTTCCAAAAAAGAGAATTTTTTTTCTTTCCTCTCTCGTCTTCATATATCCTTCTTCTTCTTCCCTATTTCATCCATGTATAACACAAATTTTCCTCCTAAATATTTGTCCCATCCACAACCTTCTTAAAGTCTTCAAATAATAGCTGGAAGGCTGAATACTATTGTTCAAAGGTTATTTCTCCATTAATGCGGCCAGAGAGGTAGATGTAGGGCATTTAATGTGGTGGTATCAGCTTGTTCCTCAAATATTTCTCACACTTTTCTGCTTCTAACGGGTGCTTGGATCACGCCTTTACCCAACAGATCTTCCAGAATTTTTTCTCTAAACCCTTTATCAAGTCCCCTGGCCTTTACTGGGCCTGTCCGAGGAGATACTCCTCCTCGGACAACTCCTCGGCCCCTTGTAGTGTGGATTGACCTGTGGGCCTCGAAGACTCTAACTGAACGGACTTATACCAACAAACCAGGCCCAAGGCCCAAATGTGCATTTAAGCATTTTTAACCCTCACAATAGCCCCTCAAAACTTCATTCCCCCCCCCCCCCCCCAATCCGAGAAGAGAAATGGAGTTTTGAACCAACAGCACACCTTCCGCACACTTTGCAAACTACCACATGTGTAGGGGTCCTTTTGTTCCTTTAAAACTGCCTCTGATGTTTCGAAACCCGGAACACTCGCATTAATGACTGCAAGTTATGTCTTGTTCCCCATGTTCAATGGTGAGATACGCATCCAATGGTCCCAGTTCGTTCTAAAAAATTGGGCGGGATAATTCTGATTTAAGGCCACCTTCCACAAGCCAAAATGCCTAGGAAATTGTATCTCCATCCATCCTTTCAGAAATCAATCAAATCTAAGAGTTAATCACTATCTTTTCTCTCAAGAAGCTCGTGAAGAATCACCTAATTATTTCTTGTAAGTTTTTAATTTCTTTTACTCATTTCTTCTCGGCTTCTGTCCTCGACCACCATCTAGACCCCTCCCCTTCTCTAACTTTCATTCTCACTCCCACTAAATGGGTAGATTTAAGTGTTTAGTAGATACCGACGTTGGTATGGAGGATTTTCGGGCCAAATATCAAATTTTCCAAGACGTAGGCCTAAGATATTGCCCTGTAGAAGCCATAGGTCACACTAGGAGAGTGGGAGAAGTTATCATCCTCATCATCACCTTCCTAGAAGGTGGGATGACCCTCCTCATGAAAAACGTAACCAGCGAACACCAACACAACCATAAGTTATGCCCAGATCAGTGCCCGCCAAATGTATTTAGAGTCTTAGGCTGTGTCGATGCTTTAAACGAGCAAATGAGTCCGAACCTCACATGGCACGACGTTGTTTACATGTACAAGTGCCATAGGCTTAAAAGCGTAGGATACTACCTCAAATCCAAATCTAGCATTGTTAGGCTCATATCCTGCCTTCCTAAATCCAACAAAGCCATGAAAGACAACTACCTTATCGCCTCGGGAAACTGGTCTGACGGCCCTCACTGCCCTGTCAAATGGGGAGACCCAGGTGTGACTCCATAGGAGTTAGATTCCCTAACCTGTGACTTAGTCCCATAATCTTTCCCCCCCCTTTTTTTTTGTTACATTGCATATTATTACACCTTTCTTTGATATTTATTGTTGATTTAACCATGTTTGTCTCCTCGGATGTTTTTCACAGATAAACAACACGTACGGCCATGCCTAAGTCTTTACAGCATCGTAGACCTCAATCGCATTCTCCAATCCGAAGTCTTTGTTAGCGAAGATCTACAAGTGAGAGCAACCCACCTGATATTAGGATACGATCCTTTATCAGACGACTTCCAAGAGATTGACAATGCGATCACCATAGGAGATAAACGACGTAGAAGGATAGACGTTTCACGACGAGGCTTCCTTTCTGACCATGAACTCCCAGACGACCCCTCCATCATTCTATATTCTCGCCCTATCGTAGCAATTCCTTTCTCGGCACATTCCCAAACAACAGCCGTCCGAGAAGAACCTACGTCCTAGCAACAATCGTTGGACGAGGAGATTAACCAGTTTAGCCTTGAAGAAGCTGAGAGACCTCGAGAGGATCAACTTGTCATCCTCTCGGACGAGGAACATGTGCCCGCAGAAACTTCGGGCATAAAAGGTTTGATAATTGCATAGCCCGACTCTAGCTCCGAAGAAGACGATATGTCCACTCTTAGGAAGCTGATGTCGAAGAGGGGCGCGAAAGCCTCTAAAAAGGATGCAGGTGAGTCCCAGATCCCTCCCCCTCTGCCACCACCCCCTCCTCCCTCTGACCCTAAGTTCCTATTCCGGAGCCTAAGAAGAAAAGGAATAACGAAGCCGAGGAGGCTGAAATGGAGAGGAAAAATAACTAAAGCAACAACAACAACCGAAAATAAGCAAAGGTAAGGGACGTGCCTCTTCGGTAGAAAGTGGTGAGAACCATAACCTGGTTGAGGTACGCCATACACCAGCCAACTGGACTCCTGAATTGAAGCTAGATGGAGCCCCAATCTCCTGCCAATCTAGCATCAGGGTGTTCCAGCAAGGACACGCCCATCACTTGGCTGAGGCTTTGGAGCGACCTCTTCTCCTACCAAAGGACATGGATGCCCTAGATAAGATGAACCAACCACATCTTTTTCTCTCACTCAAAAGGGACTTGGCTTTAGTGAGTGTCTCGTGTTTACCCCCACCTTACTGCTTTCATTACGCTTTAACGAAAAAATCGTCTCATGTACTTTGAATTTGCTTTAACAATAATGCATTTATTTTAATATTTTAACGCAGGCCATTTAAGAAGTCTTTGCTGCCGAAAAGTGGGTGGAAGACTCTCGAAAGAAAGCTGCACTTGAACTTGAGGTTAGGCAAGAGACTGAGAAATCCCTAGGCCAAGCTCTTAAGAGAACGAGAACCTAACCAAGCAACTGGCAAAGCAGAAGAGGGAGAGGGACGGTGCCGCGGCCAGCCTAAACACGATGAGAACCCAAGTGGAGGGGCAACACAAGCTTCTGCGTCGGAAGGACGAGGACTTGTCCAAAGCCCATCAAGAAAACTCCGACCTGAAGAAGGCTTAAGGCTCAGGCCACTTAGGACCCCTTTTTCCTTTTTGTGATGAGTTTTTTTTTTTTTTTTTTTTGGTATTAGGACTTTCATTTTAACTTTTTTATTTCAAAACTTTATCTCCAATGTATCCATTGACAAAAATTAATGAGAAATTTGAAAGATTCGAATTTCGACTGGCTTTCAACCTTCAGTGCAACAATACTAATTTGCTTCTTCTTAGCGCAAAATGACATGAAGTACCTTCAGTACAACAATACTAAAGTCTTTACAACATTTCGATTAGTAGTAGCTTCAAATAAAAGTACATACACTTGGTGTATATATGTAAAACATGCCTTAAAACCATAATACATGTAATACAGCAATACACAATCTAAAACTGGACTTAGCATTTAGTTTGGGGCATAAAGCAATCCATTAAACTTACTGTGGCTCACCGACAATTCTCGATAGTATGACCCACATCCTAATGATACCGACAAAAGAGGTTCTGATTCCGTTTTGTAGGGTCCCCCGCCATCTTACTAGGCCACTTGAAGTAGGGTTCCTTATAAACTTTCTCCAGCAATTGGTGCACTAGTTCTCGGAATATGGTATTAACTACTTGAGGATTGGCTGAACTAGATTGCCTAGAGAAATCTCTCCTCGGCTTATTGTTATGGTACTTGTCCGACTTGAAATTCCTTCTCTCCTAGGGGATAACCTTCGCCATACCTTTACCTTGTTGTTAATCTTCCTCAACCCTTTTGTACTCATCAATGTGATCCATAAGGCGATGTACACTTCACACAGGCTTTTTGGTTAGAGATTTCCTTAAGTCGTGATCAATTGAGAGGCCCACTTTGAAAGTGTTAATCGTCACTTCGTCAAAATCACCGTCAATTTCATTCAACATTTCCCAGTATTTGTCAGAATACGCTTCCAAAGTCTTCCTCCCTCATGGCCATGGATAACAATGAGTCCAAAGGCCAAGGGACTCTACTGTATGTAATGAATCGAGACGCAAATGCCCTAGTGAGTTCCATGAAAGAATAGATAGACCCCGACTTTAATCCGTTAAACCATCTCATAGCAACAGTACCTAGGCTAGAAGGAAAGACTTTGCACATCAAGGTTTCGTTCTGAGAATGTACAGCCATCCTCTGATTAAAATGGCTCACATGTTTGACTGGGTTTGTCCTGCCATTATAGATGGTGAAGGTGGGCTGCGTGAACCGCCGTGGGAGCCTTCCCTTCTCGATCTTGCGTGAGAAGGGTGACTTGGAGAGTTGGTGCAACGCTCGGCTCACAGCATCGTTCCCTAAGCCCCTAGAGGGAAACTTCTTATGCTTACGACCTAGAAGCTCATCCTTCTCATAAGAGACGGTTCGCTAGGGGGAGTCTTGGACCTTGGACTGTAATTGCTTCCTCGGGATCCGCTAGAGGAAGGATTGGACGGAGGTGAAGCCCGCCTTTGCCTGAAATGGCGTAGCTTTTTCTTGAGGTGGTCAATCTCCCTCTGCATGGCCTCATCATCATCCTCATGGGTGGCCCTGCTCCCACCATACAAATGGCTTGGATCAGGGTGTAATGTATGCACACTCCCCTCTCGATCCTTCCAACACTCGAGACGCTCAAAATGATCTTCGCGCTGGGACCCCTGAGACTTTGTATGATGCGAACCTAAGCCCGTCATAATGTTCCAATTCCTTCAACACTAGATCCACACAGACGGCGCCAATTATAAGTGCACAATTTGTAGCTGGACCCAAACGAGCGATGGGCTCAGGCCCAAAGAGCCTTATACAATGAAATTTGTAGAGTATGAGTTTGAAACCTAGGTTAGGGATATAGGATAAATAGGCTAGAATGCTGCAATCTATGCAAGTAATATCTGAATATGACAAAAAACTCACCTCGAACGTAAGCCGAGGACAATTTGTATAGCTTTTCTTTCTCTAAGCAAAAGATTACAATTTTTTAGTTTCCAAAAAAGAGATTTTTTTTTCTTTCCTCTCTCGTCTTCTTATATCATTCTTCTTCTTCCCTGTTTCATTCACGTGTAACACAGATTTTCTTCCAAGATACTTGTCTCATCCACCACCTTCTTAAATTCTTCAAATAATAGCTGGAAAGCTGAATACTACTATTCAGAAGTCATATCTCCATTAATGCGGTCAGGGAGGTAGATGCATGGCCTTTAATGCGGTAGTAGCAACTTTTTCCTCAGATATTTCTCACACTTTCCTACTTCTAACGGGTGCTTGGATCATGCCTTTACCCAACAGATCTTCTAGAATTTTGCCTCTAAACCCTTTAGCGAGTCCCCTAGCCTTTACTGGGCCTATTCGAGGAGATACTCCTCCTCGGACAACTCTTCGGCCCCTTGTAGTGTGAACTGACCTGTGGGCCTCAAAGACTCTGACTGAACAGACTTATACCAACAAATCAGGCCCAAACGTGCATTTAAGCATTTTTACCCCCCACACTAAGTATTTTTTTTAAAAAAAAATTAGATAAAAAAAAAATTCATACGCAAAACAATATTTTATTTTACAGATTAGGTTTTAAGTTAATAAAGTTACATCTTATGTTGTTTTATTATATTAAAATTATTTATAATTGATTCTAAGCTAAATTATTCAACCACCTCACTTTCACATTTTTGAGTCTTTTTAGATGGTTCAACATAGAAGATTGTGCAATAGTTAATATTGTTTTTATAAATTAGTTATATAGCAAATTTACTAGAGAGAAAAATATGTGAAAGTGTAAATTACAATTCAGGATTAAACAATTGTTTGTTAATATCTCAAAAAACACTTACATTTATCCCTATCTGTCTCTCTCTTCGGTGTTTGTGCTTGCGCACACACGCACACACACAAACACATATATATGTCAAAGTGTAAATTATAGTTTAGGATTGTTTGTTAATATCTCAAAAAACTCTTACATTTATCCCTCTATCTCTCTCTCAGGCATGCGCGCACTCACACACACACACACATATATATAAAATATGCAGCATAATAATTCTACAATTAAAACTATTAGAGCATTCCCATTAACAATTCTAAAAATTTTAGTATTAACCATCTCAAAACCCAATTTTATAACATATAGCCCACCACTTTACAACTTCCCTTCCATCAAAACTTCTATTTTTTGTATGACTTCATTTAAATATTCTTTCTTTCGCATTTATTTTTTAATTTTTTTTATTCTGCCTCTCTCCTATGTGTCTCTCTTTCACAACCTAGCGCCGCCGGCCACCGTATCCACCTACCCATTTCACAACCACCACATTCACCCACCATCGTTGCAACCATGGGCAACAGCAAAAAAAGAAAAAAAAAACCTCCACATCCAAAGCCACAAAATCAAAGAATCATCCAAATCAAAGAATCACAAAATCACAACAAAGACCCAAAACCACCCTAATCAACCCACACCCATCTTTGAACCACCTCGATCAACCCACGAACCTAACCACACCCAACATCGCATCTCGGCCACACCCAAGACCCAAGAACTCGAGATGCAAAGAGAAAGGGAAACAGAGAGGCGGAGAGAAAAATAAAAGAAAAAGTAAGACAGAGTGGATGGAGAGCACGAGAGACAGTGAAAAGGAAAGGAGTGGACGGAGAGCACGAGATCAACGACGACATGTGGGTATGGAGATAGTGGAGAGATCGGACGGTAATCGGAGAGAGAATGTGGATATGGAGGGCTTGCCTTTGAGAGAGACACTAGAAGGAGAGAGGGGCGGAGAGCATGAGAGAGAGAGTGAAAGGAAAGTGAAAAGGAAGAAAGAAAAAATAAAAAAATGAGAGCGCACGGAAGAGAGAGAAAGAAATTAATAAAAAATGATAGCATTGTGCTACAGTGTGGTCTCAAAAATGAGAGTGCACTATAGCAATATTACAAATTATTTAGCATGCACAATCTTTGATGGAGCAAGCTTTTGGGTTATTAATGCTAAAAAAAAGCATCTTTTAATCCTTAATGGGAATGCTCTTACTACCCAGTATGCAATATCTATATTTACTAAATACCAGTTTGAATTGCCTCATTCCTTGTCGCTAGAGAATCCTTTGAAGAATGTTGATTAGATAACAGATGAGGACTCATGCCATACTATAAACATGAATTGAAAATCTGGATATACATTCTGGTAATTCACTGATTTAATTACATAAATATTTATTATTAGCTTAATAAGTATTTATTTCTTGTTCTTCCTCTTTTCCTCCTCATCTTCCTCTACTAACTTTAATTGTGTTTCTCATCTAAAAAACCATTAAAGGCATAACCATACAGTTTAAAAGCTTGGTAGTTGAAGCCTCTTCAAGTGCACATGATGAAAAGAAACTTGAAGATGAGAATATGCGATTTCATGCTTAGTTTGCAATAACATGCAATCACATATTGAGAAGCTAGCTGTAGGTAAAATCACATGTTCAACCTGAAGTTGAAGATTCGACTCACATGTTCCCCGTATGCAGGAATCCACCAAGAGAGCATCCAATTTTACACAAATGATGGCCTGTTTACAACACCGTGATTTTTTGTGGTGTGACGAGTTCTGAGAAATCAAAACTAAGATTTTTCCAATGTGTACGAACTGCTTTTTTCTTACCTAGGATTTTCCTTACAGTGAATAAGAATTGAATATACATGTTACAGCAATACAACGAAATTTTGAACGTAGAAAGCAGAAATATATCCCCATCTTTGGGCAGCTCTGCTATCTTTGAGCACATTTTCTTCTGTGAACGACTCTATGATCCAGAAAATGGAGCTATCAAAAAGGTGGATAAGTTTCCTCTCGTTTATTGGAACCTATTTATTAATTCCATGGGTTAATGTCTAGAAAGAGATAGCTACTTACAATTTTATAAGATGTTTACAAACATCAATAATATGATAAATAAATTAAAACCAAAAATTACATTTTATCACCTTAAATTATGCACTAAGCTACACTTTGGACCTCAAAACTATTCAAACATATACTTCGTACCTTGAACTATCATTCTTTGCACCCAGTATTACTTTTGTTGTTATGTTTTAAAGAATGTTACTGCACATGCATCTTGCTTAGGTGGAACAAATTTAAAATACTAAAACACCCTACTTCAAAATCAATTAAAATAAAACCCAATTTTTTTCTTCAAACCTTTTTAGATTTTCTAAATATTTGGGCGAAAAAGTGCTTGTTTCCACTCATTAAACAAACAAATCTAGCAAGAAATTCATCCAGAGTAGAGTCAGGGTTACCTCTAGAAGATCTTGACAGCCTTTTATAGACTTCTACACAAGCATGGCCCTTTCCAAAGAAATGATCATAAAATTTCTTGTAGCTATTGGCAGGTCTAAGGCAATGATAATCAGCAATATCAGTAGAAAGCCATATCACTGGAGAACCATCTTCATTGCCAGAGATGTCCCAAGATTCTAACCGTCCAAAGCCCTCACATCTGATTACTTTTCTTTTCTTTGTCTGAACTTTCTTCAAGAGGCAATATAAGACCAGAGATAAACATGTCATCAAATTGCAACATCTCAAAGAGCTGCGGGACATAAGACTTCTCAGATATGCGAGCAGACTGCTTGAAATCTGTTGGAAGCTGAAGCAATTTTCGATTAGGGGATTTAGGGTTTATAAAATTTAGATTTGGGGAAGAGGCTACATGCATGAGAGAGGGGGAGAGAGATGTGAAAAAATTTGGGTATTGTTTTAATTGATTTTTAAGTGAGGTATTTTAGTCTTTTAAGTTTATTTCACCTAAACAAGATACATGTGCTTGTCATGTGCAGTAGCATTCTGTGAAACATAATAGCAAAAGTAACACCGGAGTGCAAAATGTTATAAGTGTGATAGTTTATGGTGCAAAGCGTGTGTTTGAATAGTTTAAGTTGCAAAGTGTAATCCGGTGCATAGTTTAGGATGGTAAAATATAATTTTTTCAAATTAAAATAAATTTTTACTTTTTTTACTCATTTTTAACATCGAATGATGTTTTTCCATTTTCTCCTCTTCTTCATCCTACATAACAAACTCAACAAGCCGAACACTTTAATCTACGGAGACAACCTAACTTTCAACTAACGATATTCATACTAAATTGAAAAGATAGGATTGACGTTTGTATCAGTGCCACTAATCAATTATGTTATGTATACTAATTTTATAATAAAATCGAAGTTTGAAAAGATAATCCAAAAGGAGAAAAAAAGAAGCCCAAGAAAAAGTTTTAGAATAATAATTAGATGGATGTGTAAATATACAAGCCTATGTACATGTAAATACTAAGTAGTGTTGCGAGGCTACTATATATAGGAGAAAGACACAAAAGAGAAGAAAAAAAAGAAAGTGGGAGAAGAAGAGTAGTTTCTGTATAGTGAATTAGAAGGTTTACAGTGCAAAACATGCTCGTTGAATTATACTTCAACCAAAACACAATCATTTAGAAATAATGAAAAGATATCATAACCACATGTTAGATCGTTAACCATTTTAGGGATTTAAGGTCCAACTTCCTCTTTTGCATATTTATATAAATTAATGACTTGAAAGGGCCAAGGTGCTTTGGCTCAAATGGCACTTCCTCTCATGAGTTTGGGTAGATGGTGAGGCCATCAGTTCAGAACCCACTGGGGTGTGTGTTAACAATAGAGAATAAAAATAAATGACTTGAAATGTTTATTGTTTAAATATACCTCAACTTCAAAAGATTTTGGTAATTCACTGATCCGATCACATCAACATGCATCAACTTCATAGGTATTTTCTTCTTCTTGTCTTCTTTGCCTCTTGAATATTTTGCTCCTTCTTCTAGCCCTCCTCTTACTCCTCCTCTGCTTCTACTGACTATAACTGTGTTTCTCATCTCAAAAATCACTAAGGCTATTATAATACAATTCCTAGGTTTGCTAGTTGTACCCTCTTCCAATGCATATTATCAAATGAAACTTTTATAGGATATTTATAGGAAGATATATTTTCAAAAAAATTAAAATTCTATAAAAGCACCAAAAATCTAAATCCCGGAAAATCCGGCATAAATCTGAAATTTTTTGGAAGTAATGATAATGGTAGTGTTTACTAGCCTAGTCACGCGCACCATGCGTGTGTATTCATAGCCCTCTCTTTTTTATTTTTAATAAAAAATTTGACGTTTTAAAGTTATAACTACAAATAGTTATTGCTAAAAATTAAATGTTTGTCCTAATTTATAGATTTAAATTTTTATTTTTAATTTTCAATTTACCTTAATGTCTTAATAGGTAACAACTTATTTTATGAATATTATTGAATAGTATAATATATCATTTTTATATCATATACAATTATATTATTATTATCTAGTGAGTCCACTTTTGAAATTCACACAAAGTTACTGGGATATGGTTTTCTCAAACTTGCTTCGTTGTATGTGCGAATAAACATAAGTACATAGCGTTCAACGCTTCCCATAATATTTTTGCATTTTCTCATTGTCTAAAGCTATGCCTTTTGCCATATACATTAATGGTGCTTTTATAAATCTCAACTTCATTTTGTGTAGGACATCATATGAGTTCAATAAACGTCCAATTTATATATAAAAGATGTAAATAATATAGCCATACCATCTATATTTTGAATTCACTTAGACATTAGCAATTGGTGGATTTGTAGCTCTCTGTGATCTCAAAAAAAAAAAAAAAAAAAATGATGTTGGTGGTTTGTAACATACCAAATAGTATTATGAAAATATTGGATCTCTAAGGCTTGGTTTTTCAAACACAGGAGGAAGGCTTGTTTGATGTTTTTGTCAGAGAAATTAGTTTTGAGCTTCAAATGAAGTGGACGTTTTTAATGCAATTGATATAGACAGTCTACAAGTGTTCTTTTCAAATAAGAATCTGTATAAATACATACATCCATATATCATACACTTCGTATTTATAATTAATTACTTGGCAAGACGGTAGCTACATTCCTATAATGCAACCAAAAAAAAAAAAAAAGTAAAGAAGAAGCATTTTGCATTTGCATCACCAAAAATTTAGTATTTTATTTACATTAATACTTTAACACTTTACATCCCATTCTCTATTTTACACTACCCATATTAGAATAATCTAAAAAAAGAAGAGAGAGAACGATGAAGCGAGGAAGAGGAGTAATTTTAGACGTAGTAGTAGAAGTGGTTTAAAATTTTTAAATGGAAGAGAGGGTAATTTTGCCCTTTTTGTGTTATTTGGAAATGACTATGACAGAGCTCCTGCTATTGTTCTAAAAGCAAATATGGCTGTTGTTCCGAACATAATAGGATTGGGTTTGTTGAAGGCATACGACACTATGGTAATCTAAAATAAAAATAAAAAATTCAACCATTTCTGAAGCATACGAATAGATCGGTTTGTCTTCAAGTAAAAATAATGGGACTAATTGAGAAATCGATGTAGGGAAAAGATGAAATCAATGGAGATGCAAAGTATCAATTCCTGTACCTTCAAACTGCAAGTTTGCTAGTGTATAGATTATAGAGAAAACTCATTAAATTTTACCCGTACTGGTCAATTTTGGCGACAAAGAAAAAAGAAGAAGAAGATATTTAGAAAATGTCCAATTAATCAAGATAAGCCATTTTTTTAACAAAAAAACTGAAAAAAAAAGGAAAAATGAATTGAGATGCAAGCCATTGAACCTCGTACCTTTAAATAGCATGTTCACTAAAAAATATTTGAGCTACATCCCCTTTAATGTTTTGTAAATATCCAATTTGGGCTACCAAAAAAGTAAAATAAAAAGTAGATAACTAAAAAATATTTAGCAAATATTCAATTAACAAAGATTAGAAATTTTTTTTATTATAAAAACTAAAATAAAAAAATAAAGGGAAAAATTAATGGAGATGAAAGGTGTCGATCGTTGTATCTTAAAGTAAGGTGTTTGCTGCTCTACTATTTGAGCTACATTCCCTTCTATGTTGGAACTTTAAAAGTAAAAACTCTTAAGTAAGGTTTAGGTTCAAAACATTTGGTAAATAACTTCTTCTGTGAAATTTTGAATTTATAACCTTTCAAAATCTATATCACAATATTTTTTAATTCATTATTGTTAAAATAAAATTTTGAGTGCACAGAGAAAGCACTAAAATTTGTATATATAGATTATTCAATGTAGGCTATGAAAACAAAGGAAAAACAAATTACTAAAAAATATTATGGAATTAATAGTTCCAATTATTAAATATCATGAATTATAACTTCCATCCTTACTTCACAAAGGAGTTTGAACTCACCCCTACATTACCGAGTGGGTCAAGGAGGACAAAGAGAAGTGTCCCTCCTATGTCACAGTGTTGTCCCGCAATTTTTCAAAAATAAAAAAGAGGAAAGGATAGGACACGCATGCAATACCCAGTTTCACCAAAGGGCTGATACCCAGTTTTTACCGTGTAGTTTCCATCAGTACTTCGTGGCCATACTATACAATCCTCTTGACTCGTCTTGCACAGAGGTGTAGCCTTTATTCTTTGCACCAGAAATGGAGAAATGAGTTGATCAATCAACTGCCTATTCCACTCCCCTGTTTTAGCATCAATGAGGCTAGAGACCATGCTATCATCTAGGAATTTTTGGCTTCTAGCGTAGCCTTCAATGGGAAAACTTCAAGGATCCAATTATCATGAAAAATCCTGGTTTTTTTTTTTTTTTTTCCATCTCCAATTCTCCATATCATCCCTTTCTCTTGCCTTGAGGATACTTTGCCAAGCATAGGAGCCTTTGGCCATCTTTGCATAAAAAATTGAACCTGTTGGGAAATATTTGGCACTAAACATATTATACAACAATGATGTTCTATCTATTGCTAACCTCCATACCTGCTTAGCTAGCATTGCTTCATTGAATCTCACCAAATCTTTGAATCTCATTCCTCCATTAGCCTTCATCTTGCAAAGAGTTGCCCAATTTTTCCAATGAATTTTTCTTTGACCTCCACGCTCACCCCACCAAAACTTTCAGATTTGCATCTCAATGTCTTTACAAAGGCCCATCAGTAACTTGAAGCAACTCATGGCAAAAGTAGGGATAGCTTGAACTACCGCTTTTAGCAAAACCTCTGTTCCAGCTTGGGATAGGAGCTTTTCCTTCCATCCTTGTAGTTTGCTCCACACTTTCTCCTTTATGTAATTTAGGCTTGCCTTTTTTTCTCTCCCCACCACAGCTGGAAAACCAAGATATTGTTCATATTCCTTAATCTTCGACACTCCTAGAAAAGTAAGTATCTCTCTTTTTGTTTCTTCGGTGAAAGCTTTGTTGAAAAAAAAAGGTGGTCTTGCCTCGGTTAATCTATTACCCTAGTGTTTTTTCATACACCAATAGGATATTTTGGATCACTTGTAATTCTTCCATTCTTTCTCGGTAAAATAGCAAACTATCATCTGCAAAAAATATAGAGGAATTTCTTGCTACTTGTTGAAACAATCCATTCATTCCTTTGAAGCACAAAAGAAAGAGATATGGGGAGAGAGGATCCCCTTGCCTGATTCCCCTTGTAGGATAGATATTCCCTTTTGGTTCTCCATTTACAAGAATAGAATAGGAGATTGTGCTGACACATTCATAGATAATGGCTATCCAAGATTCACAAAAACCCATCTTTCTCATAATTTCTGTCAAGAACCTCCATTTGACTCTGTCATATGCCAGTCTCATATCCAACTTTAAGGTCATAAAGCCTGCCTTTTTTATGTCTTTACAACAATTTTACAGTATTTTCACAATAGATTTTATGTGTTAAGTTATTATTTACTGTTACTAGTGGGTAAGAAAGTAATTTCAGTGTTAAATTTAAATTTAAAACCTATAACAACCTGTCAACTAGAATTTTTTGTGAAAATATTGTGAAAGTTTTCTTATTTAAATGGTATTGGAAAGTTTACTCAACCAAAAAAAAAATTAAAAAAAAAACTAAAAAAGAGGAAATGGGAATGGGATCAAGAGATGATGTCAGTTTTGTGTAATGATGGCGTCCAAGGCCGAGGCTAACCTAAGATGACATCATCTTAGAGTTTGTATTAAATAAATTTTTTGGTAGAAGAGTCTATATACACTGTATAGAGTATGAGAGGCTCTATTTCAATTAAGCCACATTGCCTTATTGTTTCAAAATGATTAAAAAATTACCTAAAAAATTCATGATTAAAATCTTTTAGTTAATAAATTTGAAAAAATATTTTTGAGAAGAATAAATCTGAAAATTTAAACAACCATAATATGTCACACGGTAAAATCAAGTGTTATGTTCAAATTGAACTTTATTTTTTTTAATTTTATAATTCAAAAGTTATAATAATAGAAAGGAGATTTAAACCAAGTGTGCCAACAAGTTACATTATAAGGTTGTTAGTAAACATATAAATCTATATTATTAATAAGATGATTTTCTCTGTTTCATCTTCAATTTTTGGCGTACCAAAATAGCCTCATACAAACTCTAAAATAACATACCATTTAGTTTTTTTTCCTATTATAAGGCAAAAAAATGTTAAAATAGTAATACTATCTCACATACAAAATGAGACATTAGAGGGCTGTATTCAAATACTTCAATTATCTATATTAAAAAAAATACAAAATTACTTCTTCAAAAAAAAAAAAAAACCCATTACCTCATGTAAAAACTACTCATTCTTATCCCAATTTTTTTTTTTAATTCTTTAATACATTCCAAAATTTCTATTATCTAAATTCTATATAGTGATCACAAATCTTCATCGATCCACACTAACATTTATTGTCTTTCTTTTGTTTAAATCTCAAATTTTGTTTACTTATCACAATTTTTATCCCAATCAATAAATTCAAAAGTTCCATTGGGTTTCAACTTCTTGCAACTCTCTATCTTATTTTTTAACATTATTCCACATCACCTTACCTCTTTTTCTTTTTTTTCTTTTTTTAAAAACAAAATACACACGGTTATTTATATGCCACTTTTAAACATGATAACACTAAACCAAAAAAATAAATAAATAAAAAAGAGAATTATTGTACGTGCAAAGTACATGTAATGAGTCTAGTAATAAAATAATAATGTAGAAAAAGAGAAAATAAAGACAAAAGAATTAATGTAAATTGGTATGTCCGTATGATTTTATAGCGAAAAAGCTCAAATGACAACTATTTGCTATATTAAATTGTGTCTTACAATAACTCTGTTGAAATAATTTTTTTTTTCTTTTTATAGAAATACATTAGGTCTAGTACGATAACCTTAAATATAAAGCTCAACTACTAAAGTTTATGGTATTTTACAAAACTATGGTCTATACCATTAATTGGTATATTTTTTTGGTTATCAAATAAAAGATTTAGGGTTTTGTGAGTTCCGATTAGTTCAATTAGTAAAGTCTCTGATAGTTGAATAAGAGATATGGGGTTCAATTCCCGTCTACAAAAAAAAATCAACTGGTGTCTTGGTTTTATAATAAGAAGCTATCATCAGGAGCAAACGTCATAAGTTAAATTTCTTTAAAAAAAAAATTTAGGATTTGAATCCCACATACACCAAAAATCAATTAATATCTTAGTTTGATAATAAAGAGTAGTCATCATAAACAGAGACCATATGTTGACATTCTATGGCATTTATAAAAAAAAAATTAGTGGTCTATAAATTTACATAATAATGTATTATATTTGCTGAATTACAAATTTATCATAATACTAGATAAAGTCTCGTGCAATGCATGATTTTGATCCATATTGTGAGAATAGAAAGATTGAGCGAGTATATTGGGCTATGGGCCGTACCCGAGGACGAACAAGAGCCTGAGGATGGTCAAAGGGATTGTTAAGCCTGAATCAGTGGGCCGAGGATAAGGGAAGAGAATGATGGATCAGCTATGATTCTCAAGGAGCCGAGCCACCTCAGGAGAGCTTTTGGGAGGCAAACATTTTGGAAGGATAAGCTTTGAGGAAGGTAACAGAGGTGAGTCAACAATGAAAGAAGAAATATTTGGGAAGAAGGTAGTCACCACCACATTAAATGCACTGCACCAAAAGAACTTGCCGCATTTATGAAGATATGACACTTGAATAATGCCATCTTAGCTCACATTTGCTCACAAAGCTTCCAAGGGGTCCTAGTGGGACAAACATCCAAGGGATTACATACGGAATCAACAAGTGGAAGGCTGGGGCTAAGATGGAGGGATGAAGGACTGTATAAGGAAAATGTCACCGTAAAGAATGGGGCATGCAATCTGAGAAAAAAGAAAAAAAAGAAAAAGAACACTCTATACTCACGAAAATTTAAGATAATATAAGAACATTATATCCTCAGAATTGACCGAGGAGCGTTATTTCTACGCTTTCAATCTTTTTAACTTGAATCCTATCAGTTATGGACTACTTAATTTGCTAAGACTTTTCTTGTAAGGCCCACTCTCTTACAAATACATTGTTTTAGGCTTGTTGGGCCATCATCCACTATTCTTGGTGGGTTGAGGTTTTGATCCTAATCCTCACACATATGTTTTAAAAATTAATAAAATATAATTTAATAATTTATAAAATGTAAGATGAAACTTGAGGGAAAAATAAACAAAAGCGTGGGGTGTAATGCACATACATACCCATGTAAATACATATTTAAAAACAATTACGAAATAGATAAACACAAAGCACAACTAGAATTTTAAAGTATAAAATAGATAAACATTGATTGAGTTTAAACAATAAATTAGTAAAAGGAACTAATTGAAAAAAAAAATTAATAAAGGGAATTTTTCAAGTGATAGTCCAATTGGAAAAAAAAAATAAAAGCCCCCAAAAAAAAAAAAAAAACACACACACACACACACAAAAGAATTCAAAATTTGAGAATTTTTTTAAAAAAAATCATAAACTTAAATAGGTGTCTCATGCTTTTCTTCTTTATGATAAACTTCCTTTGACATAAGATCCATGTTGCCTTCATTCATTATCAATGATCTTGCAACTTATAAGGCTGGACTGAAATTTGATTAATTAAAATAGAATTAACTTGACTTTTATGTTGCCATTTAAGTTCAAATTAATTACCTTAATTACATTAAAACTTGTCAAAATACTTTCCTTATGTTTTAATAGTCAAATAATTTCCAAAAGAAATTGAATGCTAATTGACTATTGATTTCGAGTATTTTAGAAAGTAATTATCCTTTATGAGTTGCAAGATTTTCCTTAGGGTTCAAATCAAAATTAAAGAGTGGAGAATATGCCTCAGGGTTTTAGATTTAAAAGAAGAAAGAAGATGAAAGATCTTTTTGAATGTTTCAGGTTTTATTACATATGATACAAAAAGGAAACAAAAAAGATAGCAAATATACACTCAAAGCAAATGAAGCAATTAAGGAAAGATAATAAAACATGACATTAAAAGAAAATGAAATCTAGTTTCTACCTAGCATGCGTACACCATAAGAAAGGTACATACATATCCTTTTATCAGCGTATGCATCTTGGCTTCAAGTAAATTCCTAGAAAACCAAAACATGAATCCTAATTGCACAAAAAGAGGTGTATGAAGAGAAGATAATGCATTGATGCCTATGCACTTAATCTAATGTGTATGCATCCTAAGTAATGCAGGTTTTAGGTTTTGACAGATTTATAGGAAAACAATGAAAAAAAAAATGGTACAAAAACAACATATTAAAACATTAAAATGATGCAAAAGTACTAAATAAATAGGAACTCAGGAGGAGAACATGTATCATGGGAAAGATCCACATCTTCTCCTTGTAGCACTTACAGTATTGTTGACAACAAGCCCCTCGGCTGAAATAGACTACCGTAACTCTGTGTGTGGAGCAAAATGACTTGGCTAGGGTTTTCTAAATGGCCATAGGTGTTTTGATAACAACTTTGAATGCAACACCAACTAAAATTTTAGAACCTTTGTGAGTGGAAGATTATCTTTAAACCAAAGAATGGCTAAAGATCAATCAAATGATCACTATATAGTCAAGTTGAAGGTCTAGGGTTTGGTGGGATGTTTGGGCAACTAGTTGCCCTAACATCTCACTAAAATGGAAATTGAGTGATTGAAGGCTTCTGTCCAGAAGGTGCGTGTGCCACAAATTGGCTGCATATATATTATATACCCAGTGTACGCACCTTCTATAACCCTCAACAAATTAGGCCTGAAATTGGCTTTTGGGCTTGGTTCTCGGGTCATGGTTGGACTTGGGCTTGAATTGTATTGGGCAACTTTTGGGTTTATTTGCTCATTGAGCTCTACATACAATGCAGATAATTTTGGTATTAGATAATTTTATCATAATTGGGACAGAGGGGTTCAGGTATAGGTCGGAACAAAATAAGGTGTTTATAGTATGGGAATGAGATCAAAATGATGTTAGTTTTGTGTGATGATAGCATCCACAAGAGGTTCGAGCCTAACCTATAATGACATCATCTTAGAGTTTGTATTAAGAAAAAATTCTTAATTTACATTGTAGTAACAATGTAAACTTATATTATAGACACACAAAAAGTGTACAATGCTGTACAAATTTTGTATGTATACTGTAAACCTATAAAAGTCTTTGTTTTAAGTGTAAATTTTGGGTAAAGGAGCCTTATACAGTGAATAATGTATGAGAGGTTGATAGGCTTTATTTCAATTAAGCCACATTGCCTTATTGTTTCAAAAAGATTAAAATCATTTAGTTTATAAATCTGAAAATTTAGACAATCATAACATGTCATGTGAAAAAAATACATGCTATGTCCAAATTGATTTTTTTTTTTTTTTTTTTGGGATAATTCGATGGTTATAATAAGGGAGAAGAGTTTTGAACCCTACAAGACTCTTAGCAATTATATAAATAATAAAATAATGATGTAGGAAAAGAGAAAACAAAGATAAAATAATGAAAATAATTTGGTATGTCAGTATGCTTTTATAGCAAAAAACCTTAAATGACAAGCCTTTGCTATATTAATTTGTGTCTTACATTAATCTATATAAATACATTAACTTTAGTATGCTAATCCCAAAATACATGGTAGTTTATAGTATTCTACAAAGCCATGGCCTACACCACCAATTGGTATAGTTTTTTATCATCAAATAAATATTTGGAGTTTGAACCTCGCATATATAAATAAATAAATAAAAAAAATTAATTTCTTGGCCTAATGATAAAGAGCACTCATCATTGAGAAAATGCTATAACTTGAACTTTTATCATATTTATTGATAATGTGCTAAAATCGTCAATGAGTTGTAGGCCCTTAGTCACTCCAATGAGTACCTGTGAATAAGAATGAAAGGACCAAACAGAAGGCATCGGTGTGGTACCGGTCAAAAACCCTCTAAAAGTCAAGTTAGCGAATGAGAAACCTCTATGAACTCTTTAGTGAGAGAGTTAGAGATTTTCTACGTATCTGAGAAAAATGGAGGTCTGGTGCTTATATAGCAGTTGGTGGGAACCAAGATCCCTTGAGAGTGTGGAATTTTCCTTATGGAGAAGATTCGATACTAGTGTTTCTGAGATTATAGGGTGTCTTTCCATATGAGGGAGATATGAATCTGTAGTAGGTTCATCTTGCGAGATTAGCAAGATGTTTCCTTGTGTAAATTTTTGTAAGGGCCAAGTAAGGCCATGCTGGACCTATCGGCTCTCAACTCTCCCCATTGGCCTTCTGTTTTCCCATCGGACATTTGGCCTTGTAAGGGTTCAGTGTGGCCTCATTGCTCTCTATGTCATCACTTTAGTCCTTTTGTTTACTCCTGAGCGGCCAACAAACTTGTAGGCGTCGTTGGTTTCCCTTGTATGACGTGTCTAGGCCATAGTAAGAACATCCCTATCATTTATTAAAAAAAAACCATGATCTATACAAAACTTTGATTAATTTTTTTTTATAACAGAAAGATGTCATCTATAATGCAAAATCCGAAAACCATATAGGTTGGCTTAAAGAATCTCAAAAAAAATTAATAATAGTTAAAATAAAGTTTTGTATGCTATTTTCAAGGAAATTATTAGAGGTACACAGAAATTCCCCTCTCATATTTGTATTGCAGTGAAACCTAAGTGATGTGAAAGCTTGTGAGAGTGGGAGTGGAAAATTTGGTGGAAGCTTTTGGTGACTACCGAATGCAATATCATCCTCATACTTTAGTTGTGGATCTGCAGGAGTTTGTTCCAATCAAGTACAAGTTTTGACTTTTTGAGTATAAAAATGAGAAATGTACTAACTTGGCTCTTGGAACATCTAATCAAGTTTGGCCTTAATTTGGCATTTTGAATATGCATCATGAGTGTGCAATTACAACAAGGGAAAGAATTTTTAAGCTGCCTTGGTTATCTTATAACAAGAGATTGTTGATAAAAGGGAGCAATAGTATTGATGAACCACACCAAGATTTTTCACTAAATGCAATCCCAATGTTCAATTCTAGAAGAAAAATCATCATCGAATTCATTTCTTGTTGAAAGTGGCTTGAAAATTACACCAGTAACACTAACACATTACCAAAATTTCCTCCCTTTAGGAACACAAACATTATGGGCCCACAAATGATATGTGGGCTCTATATGGACCTTTCCAATACAATTGTGATTGGATGGGTAACATCATTTGATTGATCCATCAGAAATCAAATTTGATTTTTTTTTGGGGGGGGGGGGTTGGGGTTGGTTAAGGAAGGGCTATGATTCAATGTAGCTGAAACAGAGGATTATGCATGTACGCGTGATTCAAGTGTGCATGGCATGATTCCTAATATGTGAAATTGAGTTTGCAGGTTAGGTTAAATTTGAATCAGGATCAAACAAAGTGGATGCTAATATCATGATATCACAATATTGACACAATGTTGACATGGTAGCTAACATGGCAAGATTTTGCATGATAGTGATGCGATAGATGGCATAGCAATGACGTTACGAATGTTAAAGTGTGGATAGTATGGTTGAAAACACCTCGTTTTGTAACCTCTAAAGAATTATAAATAATCTTTGCAAGAATCGGGGTAATAGTAACACTTTATGTGAATGTTGATGTGTAATTATAAATTATAAATTATGATTGATTCTCTAAAGAATTAATTACAATTCCTCCCACGCAAAAAGATTATCTTTGCAAAAATATAATATTCACTTGGTTTAAGACAATAGTGCAAAAATGGGATAATTTTAGCAGAGAATTTATTTATTTCTTATAACAATCAATTGATTATCTTTGTAAAAAAAAAAAATTAATTAAAATTTAGAAGGCAAAACTACAATATTGGTCCCTCAAATTTATTCAGTATGCACAATTGGTCCCTCAAGTTTCAACTGAGCACAATTGGTCCCTTAAGTTTAAAAAATGAGTTGTATTAGTCCTTTTACTAATTGCGGTTAGTTGTGTTACTTACGTGGCTAACGAAATAAGGACTTGACATTTTTTTTAATGACATGACATTTTTTAATTAAAAATATTAATATAACTAGTTTCCACCTATGATTTTAGCAAACTAGCTGGTTGCAATCTAAAGCAATCAACGTCTTCGTCAACTACCACTTCCGAAGCTGAATAGAAGGAATTGTTGGAAATTATAGTCACCAATCTTTCATTGGAGAAAAGCTCAACGTCTTCAACAGCAACAAGATTCCTATTCAGATTGTTGAGGATAGCGAATATACTCAACGCTTCCGAAGCTTGTAAAGATGCGTTGGAGAAGAAGATTGATTGCAACTCGAGCAAGCCACACTAGATGACCTTTTGATACCAAGCTATTTGTATTTGAATGAAACTCTCTACGACATTGATTGCATTGAGAGGATCTTAAGCCATTTCCTCGATGGATTACAAGAAACAAACCAAACCAGCGAAGACAGAAACAACAGAATTAGATCACCTACGTTAATGCTATTCAAAAAATTGATCGACAGTTATTTTCAAAGATCGCCTCTGACACGAATCTCAAACTAGACAAATTCTATCAAAATGTCGTCTAGTGTGACTTGCTCGAGTTGCAATCCGATCTTCTCAACTCGACCTTATTAAAACTACATTAACTCTACCACTATACAATTGTTCAAATATTTTTTGTCAAGACGTATGTTGCAATGCTTGGTCCATAGTTTAGCCATTCAATGCTTGCTTGAAATCCTCATTGTTCTGCTTAGCACAAACAAAAGTGAAAAAAGAAAAAGAAAAAAAAGTGCCATATATTTCTGAAGTGACATTGTTTTAGCTTTGACCCTCTGTTGACTACTTGCCATTTCGATGCAAGGGTCTGTCTTAGTCGATATAAACCCGTCGGTAAAGCTTCATGTGCGACGGTGTGAGAGCTAGCCCTCAAGTCAAGCTTTTTCAGTTTTCATTTCACCTTAATTATGTGTGTGCTCTCATAAATTATAACCTGATTTGAGCCACACTTTCTCATGCTAATAATTGCACCGGTGCATTAGCATTCAACAGACCTACGATATGATCTAGTAGTCTTCATAGAGGTCTACGTCCCGTCATCACTACAAATGATGCCTCCGACGCAAATCTCAAACCAGACAAATTCTATCAAAAGGTTGTCTAGTGTGGCTTGCTCGAGTTGCAATCTGATCTACTTCTCCAATGCAGCTCTGCAAGCTTTGTAAGCGTTGAGTATATTTGCTGTCTTTAACAACCCGAATAGAAATCTTGTTGTTGTTGAAGACCTTGAGCTTTTCTCCAACGGAAGATTGGTGAATATAGTTTCCAGCCATTCCTTCAGTTCGGCTTCAAAAGCTGTAGACAAAGACGTTGATGGCTTCAGATTGCAAGGGGTCAGTTTGCTAAAATCTTAGGCAGAAACTAGTTATTTTAATTTTTTTAATTAAAAGATGTAATGTCATTACAAAAAATGTCAAGTTTTTATTCTGTTAGCATAGTAACACTATTAACAGGTAGTTAATAAAAGAACTAGTACAACTCATTTTTTAAAGTTGATGGACCAATTGTGCTTAGTTAAAACTTGAAGGATCAATTATGCACACAGGGTAAACTTGAGAGACCAAAATTGTAGTTTTGCCAATCTAGAAGTTCCTAAATATCCGCTAATATTATCAAACCCTAAAGTTTCTAAAAATAAGGTCCCATCTAATATTTATCTAAAAAATTGATAATGAAAAAACTAAAATAAAAATAAAAATAAGATAAGGATTGGCATTATAAGACATAGGGTCCGTTTGGATAGAACTTATTTTGCTGAAACTAAAAATTGAAAACTGAAAACACAGTAGCAAAATAATTTTTAAATGTGTGAATAGTGCCGTGGGACCTATTTTTAATGAAAAATTGTTGAAAAGTGAAGTTTGTGGGACCTGTGAACAGTGCACGGGTTTATTGTTCACTGCTGAAACAAAACATGTGGCTGAAAAAAAAAAAAAGGGGGGGGGGGGAAAGAAATGCAAACGTGGATCCACAAACGCGGATCCAAACGGATACATAGTGCTAATTGAAACTTTAACTAAAATTAGAATGCCAATTAGCATTTTAATATTCTGACATGATTTGTCTTCAATTTGTTTTATGTACACAATTATCTAATCAATAAACTAGATAAATAGAAAATTGCAACCTTGGGTAGTTAGAAATTGATTGAAACCTAACAACCAAGGCCTCCACTATTTATTTTCAAAAGCTACAATATTTACTAGAGCCCTACAAATATCCCAAAATAATTTCCATCATCTTCCCACATCAAACAAAAAACCCTAGCTTCCTAGGATATTCAAATCGAGCCATTGGCCACCAACCATCAATTAATCATCAAATAACATCGTGTTGCTTAATTTGTTTGAATATTATTGAGATCAATAAGAAAATTCCCAAGGACATTCAAAGGAAGGAGGTGCTGCCCATAGAGATAGGAGCTCAATCCTAAAGGAACCTTTGACCTTGCTTTGGAAAAACTATAATGTCTGTAGCTATAATTCTCGGACCGAAATAGCTCTATTCTGATATGTTTTTCGCTTCCGAATTTGCTGTAGATAAAATTCTCTTTTGATGATATGGCATAAACATAATGAATATTCTAGCTTGTAAAATTACAGTTTCCATATGTTCACATGAGGTTGAAATGATCAAATTCTGTTTCGAAAACCCTCATTGCTATCATTCTCTTGTTCTAATTTAACATACTCTTGTCTTGCTTTTCCCATGCTTGGGTTCTATACCTTGTTTGCATGACATGAGTTCATGTCCATTATATTCTACTAGCCTTTTCACATGCGTGCACAATGATACCAGCCTCATCATGTGCGTGTGCAATGATGCTTTTTATTTTTTATTTTTTGGGTTTACATGTTTTACTCATGGTAGTTATATTCTTATTTTTAATAAGTTGTAGAAAAAAAATAGTTTTATTTAAATTTTTTTTAAAAGAAGAAGTTGTATTAGTACTTGACAACTAACATGAGAGAGAAATGTGCAGGTGGGAGAATTTTTTTTTTAATTTTTTTAATTTAGCTAAAATTTAGGAGTTTTTAAATTAGAAAATTTACATATATAACCCTATTATTTAAACCTCATAGACTAGTAAATTTGAGGATATTTTGGACATCAAAATTGAGGATCCCAAATAGGAGAAGCCCTTTAAATAATAATATAGATAAAACCAATTTACTAGTGACTTCAACGTAAAAGCTTCAATCTAAGAGGGAAAATATTATTAGTCAAACCACTCTAAAGAAATGTTAATTGCATGGTCTAACTTGTTCACCTAAGTATCCCCAGATTGCAGCTTTAAACATATTACAAATACAATAACAAGAAATGCTAACATAGCTATTGTCATTGTTAAAGATATGTTAGCCCAATGTAATAGGTCCAAGTTCATTCCTTCTAGTTTAGGGTTTAGCCTACTATAAATATACATGTTATGGTTCATTATAACCTAGAATTTGCATTACACTCTAATATATTAAAGATGTAGTTCTTTAGGGTTTCCTTTGTGGCTGTATAAGTTGAACCACATAACCCTTGTGTGTTATTGTATTCTATACTTTATGCTTTCGATTTCGCATCCATATTAGTATATTCCACATGACATATCAATGCTAATATTTAACATGGTATCGGAACCACCTTCCCATATCCATGGTTTTCTGTCCTTACATTGTGTTTAAGAGCAATTTTTGTCTTCTTCGGTGTTTCCTCGCCGTGTTCATCTTCTTTGGCTTTCCACTATTGCCGTTAAAACTTTTTGGTATAGTTATGACATCGTTAGAAGTCGCACCAATACTGCAGGACTATTACCTTCCCCAAACCACTGTCGTAGAGCCAAACTTCATTCAAGGAATCTTCTTAACCTTATCAAATGTCAAGGTTTCATCAATCTTCCATCTTGAGTTTGAAAAGGGGTGTTAGAGATTTGTTAGCCCAATGTAATGGGCCTAAGCCCATTCCTTCTAGTCTAGGGTTTAGCCTACTATTGTAAAACATGATTTATACTACACTGTAATATATTAAAGATGTAGCCATTTAAGATTTCCTCCGTGGATGTAGGTTGTCAAGTTGAACCACGTAACCCTTGTGTGTTATTGTGTTCTATACTGTATGCTTCCACTTCCGTATCTATATTAATATATTCAACATGATGTATCAATGCTAATATTTAGCATTCATGGCGGGGATATTCAATATTGACGTCACTACAAACATGGACTAGGATCGTTGTCGCATGATGGCCTTGTCGCATCTAGCAAAGGAAATGATTTTGTGGAGTCTATTTGATGGGAAGACAACATTGTGAAGCAAAGAAGGCTTTGTAGAACATGTTCCAACTAGAGGAAAGTACAAAGTTAAATCCGAGAGAGAGAGAGAGAGAGAGAGAGAGAGAGAGCTCTAGTCGATCTATGTTCTCTTTGGCTTAGTCAATCTATTTCTCCCTCTCCCTTGATTTGCCTATCTCGCTTTCGTGTCAATTTTTTTATTAAACAAAAATTAATTTCTACAGTTATTTTAATGGTACATACTTTTCTTGTAATAATTTCAAATTGACTACAAATTTATGGCATTGAAAGTACTGAGGTAACTATTCTTCTCTAAAATGGCTATAATAATTATTCCTTAGTAAATGTAATAAATTTTAAAATTAAATTAATTCTAAAAACATAAAAATATTTTAGAGATATTTTCAACTTATGACGTAATTAGTTTTTAGTGTAGGTGGGAATCAAACTCTTAATTTTTTATTCGAGAACAAAAGATTTTACCATTTGAGCTAATTGGAACTCACTTCTATTACAGCTTTTATTTCCAATAATATGCCTAATTCTTTATTTCTACTCCACAAAGAAAAGGACATATCTATAATATATTATAAAACCACAATCATAATAAATACTAGAATTTTCAAATTTCAAATTTAATATTTGGGCAAAATACCATTTTAGTCTCTAAACTCTACCAATTTATTTTACATCCCTGAACTTTAAAAAGTTCTTTTGTTCATCCGTAAACTTTGGAAATGGTTTTGTTTTTTTTTTTTTCAAAAGTTTAGAGACAAAAGTAGGGATAATAAGGGTAATTTTTCAATAGTTTAGGAATGAAAAAAGTTTTTTTTTTTTTTCTAAGTTTAAGGACAGAAAGTGAAACATTTTTAATAATTTAAGGAAGAAAGAAGAACTTTTCAATAGTTTCAGGATGAAAAATAAACTTTGAAGTTTAAGAGCAAAAAAACAACTTTTGATGAAGTTTAGGAACCAAAATAATATTTTACCCATAATATTTTATATACATTCCAATCAAAATAAATGTCTATAATAAATATCATAATGATCAAATTTCATAATTATATACAGAACAAAGTGGAGATAAAATCATTTTTTAAAATAAAATACATATAAAATTGAGATGTTTAACATTTAATTTACCTGATAATATTTTGCCGCATAAGTTTTTGAGTTTTCACAATTTTACACATTAATATTCTACTATATGTATAATTAAAACTATATTTTATATTTAAACGATTAATAAATTTCATAATTATCAAATTTCATATACAAAAACAATCAAAATAAATGTTTATGAATAAAAATCAAAATTATCAAATTTTCATATTTGAGTACAAAACTAAAGAGAGATAAATAAGTTTTTAGAAAAATAAATAAATAAAATAGAAGACATTTGACTTTCAATTAATCTCAAAATATTTTGTCACTTATTCTTTTATAATAAAATCACACATAAGGTCAGAGGGAAGGGAATTTTTGAAAGACATACAATACAATGTCAAATATTTTCTAAGTTCTCATAATTTTACATGAAATATTTATTTAAATTCCTTTCCTTATAATTAAATTTAAATTTTATCATTTATTTAAATTCTAAATTAAGATCTATATTTACATATACAAACACAATCATAATAAATATTATAATTTTCTATTTCAAATTTATACAAACTAGAAAAGAGATAAGATTTGTTTTGTTTTTGGATAAAATAATATTTTATTAAACTTCCAAATATAGAGGATTCTCAAAACTCAAACCTGGCAAGGCTTTGCCAGGTTTGAGTTTTGAGAATCCTAGGAAAACTAGGAATTGTGGCGAGCATATCCTTGCCAGGTTTGAGTTTTGAGAAAGACAAATTTTAGCTTTAAAATTAGTTATAGCGTAAAGTTACAACCTTATTCAATAAAATGAACATTATTACATATTTTGAAAATCTAATTATTGAGTTACATGTTCTTTACACTCTTAATACACATGTCAAATTTTGTGTCAATCGGATATCAATAATTATATGATCTATAAGTTTATGTTTTATGCATAATTTTAAACTACCAAAACTCGTCATTTAAACAATTTATTGATGACCTTGCTATTGATTTTTAATTTCCTAGAAATTTTGCAAGAATGAAGGATATAAGAAGAAGATGCAATCCAATAGTAGATTTGTCAAAATTCACCTCCAATAAAAAGATATTAAGTAAGATTGTAACCTTAGGTCATAACCAATTTTGTAGCTAAACTTTGTCCTTTTGAGAATCCTAAGAAAACTAGTAATTATGGTGAGCACATTTACCAAATACATAGGAAAATGCATCATTTGGAGGAAATTTTTTTGCCAAATGGACATCACTTATTTTCCAAGAATGAGATGAAAAATATAATTTTTAGTAACGAAAAGGAAAAAAGAGTTAGTTTACATTCAGAAAAACTAATTCGGTTAAATTTTTAATAAATAAGTGTGACGAAAAAGCAAAAGCTTTTTTGCCTAACGGGGACACTGTGTATTTGCTTAATATAAAATGAAAAGTATAATTTTTAGTAACAAAAAGGAAATTTTTTTTTTGGAAAAATTAATTTTTTTTAATTTAAAAATAAAATGAAGACAAAAAATTAAAAACTTGTTGCCATACTCACATATTTTTGAGTTCTCATAATTTTACATGCAATATTTATTTAAATTTCCTTCCCTATAATTAAATTTAAATTTTATCATTTATTTAAATTCTAAATTAGGATTTTGCCACATAATTATATATTTAATATGGAGTATTTACATATATAAACAAAATAATAATAAATTTTATAATTTTATATTTCATATTTATACAAATCAGAAAAAGAGATAGGATTTAGTTTTGTTTTTAGATAAAATAAAATTTTATTGAACTTCCAAATATAGAGAATTCTCAAAACTCTAACCTGGCAAGGGCTTGTGGCGAGCACATTTACCAAATACATAGGTAAATGCATAATTTGGAGCAGAAATCACAGCCAATCTATAATACTTACATATAGTATATATATACTGCTCTGTAACTGTACTACCATTGCCACAACCCAAAAGAGTATCCCTGTCTCTATTAACATATAAACTATAACATGGCGATGCTTTGTTTTACATTGGTTATCTTAGCATTAGCTTTGCTGGTTTCACAAGGTGAGTCACAAACCTGTACATCACAAACCTTCGAAAACAAGAATGTACGCAAACTACACTGATCTTCCACACCTAAATGCCTATCTTCACTGGACATACAACTCTACAAATTCCACATTGGCCATTGACTTCACAGCCCCACCACCAAACCCAGAGGGTTGGGTTTCATGGTCCACAAACCTAAAAAGTCCCACCATGATTTCATCCCAGGCCTTATTAGCCTTCAAAAACAACGACAACATAACCATCAACACCTACAATGTATCATCTTATAACCCAATGGAATGGGGGACCAAGCTGTTGTATAACGTTTGGGACTTAAGCGCTGAGGAATCCAATGGGAACATCATAATCTTCACAAAATGGAAGTTCCCAGTGAAGATTAAGAAGGTAATGTTTACTTTGAACCAAAGAGACCAAACTTAATTAATAAAAAACTAGATTGTAACCTAACTATATTATATATAATAATTGGCTTTTACTGAAACAGGTGAACCATGCTAGGGATCCAGTGGTCATCAGGTACTTTCCTTGACACCGAGCGACACGTTCCGCCTTAATAGTTGTCACATACCAATGGGTCGTTAAGTACCTTTCCTGACACCGTGCAATGTATTTTGCCCTGACGGTCGTCAATTATCAATAGGTCGTCAAGTACCCAGCGGTCGTCAGGTACCTTCCCTGACTTGATGCGATGCGTTCCACTCTGAAGGTCGTCATTTATCAATGGGTCATCGAGTACCCAGTAGTCGTTAGGTACCTTCCCTAACACCGCACAACATGCTCCACCCTAATGGTCGTCACGTATCAATGAGCATTCAAGTATCAAAGGGTCGTCAAGTACCTAGCGGTCATCAGGTACCTTTCTTGACACGCGCGATGCGTTCCACCTCGATAGTTGTCATTTATCAATGGGTCGTTAGGTACCAAGGGGTCATCAAGTACCCAACAATTGTCAAGTACCTTTCCTGACACTGCGTAGCACACTCCATCCTGACGGTCGTCACGTATCAAATGGTCATCAAGTACCAAGGGGTCGTCAAGTACCCAATGGTCGTCAAGTACTTTCCCTAACACAGTGTGACACATTTTGTCCTGACAGTCATCATGTATCAATAGGTCGTTAGGTACCAAGGGGTCGTTAGGGACGCAGCGGTCATCAGGTACCTTTCTTGACACTGCGCGACATGTTCCGCCCTCACGGTCGTAACGTATCAATGAGTCGTCAGTTACCCAACAATCGTCAAGTACCTTCCCTAACATCGCGTAGCATGCTCCGCCCTAACGGTCGTCAGATATCAAGGGATTGTCTTGTACCAAGGGGTTGTCAGGGACCCAATCGTCAGGTACCTTGACACCACCCGACACGCTCCACCTTGACGATCTTTAAGTATCAAGGGGTCGTACCTTACTTATCACCCAAAACATGCAGACACTAACTCGTCTAAATCGATGAAACACTTTTGGCAGACGATCCACTATACTCGTCCAATCAACAAACCAACTTGCACACTAATAAGGGTATTTTCATCCAATAAAGTCCTTCGAGCACTTTGACCCATTAGGATGAAATACTCCGCCACTAACCCGTCAAGGTTTGTGCCTCTTCTGGTGGGACCTGCCAACTATGGACCCGTCGAGATGAACCCTTCATTTGTCTTCCTTGAAGTCTCTAAAAATAGTGCTCCACCTATGTGTTCGATGGATGGTTGCATATGTACCCGACGGATGGTCATGTCTTATCCTTCGTATTCATATTGACGAACAGATGGTGATACCAATAGACAGATGGTCATATTGATAGTTGAGTAACTAGGTCCCACAAACCTTTACGTATTCTCCACTCATGCATCCCTATATGGAAATAACTTGCACTACATGCCCAAAGTCCATACTCCACACTTGTGTCTCCCCTATATGGGAAGAAAAGCTCAAGATCTTAGGGTCTTAACTCTAAATCTTCTCTACAAGGTAAACCCCTACATTCAAGGGATCTTGATCAACTCTAAACACTATATATGCACTAGGCCTCCTCTTACTTAAAGTACGTGAATTCTCCCTAACTCTTGCATTTTTTAGTTCTTGGAGATTCTTCTATCACTGACTTAAACTTTGGAGGGTTTTTGGCTTGGTACCCCACTGTTGCCTTTTGATTGGTTCTTCTCTTTTGTTCTTCAGGTGCATCCATTGGCACATGTGTGGACAATCAATTCACTGACGATTTTTGTGCATCATCAAATGCCTTAAGAAATGAGCTCCGCTTTAAGAAATGAGTTCCACTTTAACATGGATGTATGTCATGCTTTAAGAAATGAGTCAACTATCAATACTTGAGGCCTCGACTATTACCAACAGTAGCTCTTACCATGTGATACTTCCTCTTTGATTCCTTATGACACATGTTATTAAGTTACAAGCTACTTTTTAAAATATCTAGTAACTATAGTGATTCTCAAGCTTCAGTTATAACGATTTGTAATATAATGATATCCTTAAGCTTTAGTTATAACATCAAATATTAAATTTAAGATAAATGGATAGGATCATTTTCCCAATCATTTTGGAAGATTTGTTGGATCAATATTTCCAGGATTTTTGAGGTAACAACCATATTTGATGGTAATAGTTCTTATTGAAAAACAAAATTATTTGAATTACATCTTTTGAAGAACCAAAAATGATAGTATAAAACATGTAACACAAAGGGTATTGGGAAAAAAAAACACCCACAAAGAAAAGAGGATTAAGACATATAGCACATGACATTGAGTAAGTTTTGCATAGACAAAATGGTTTTTTCAGGCGTCGATGAGGATTGATTGATAGAAACAAAATAGTACATGAGATTTCAATTTGTTTTGTAAAATTGTGGGTTTGGTTGAAAATGTTGGGTCCAATCCAGTTTGATGCGAATTAAGATAATCAACTAACAATTTTAATCTCTTCTAAAATTTTTTTTGAAATCAATCTTTAAAAACTATTATAACCAAAATTACCGATCTAAAATATCAATCACATCCAAGAACACGAAAATTTATGTGAAAAACCCTTGTCAGAAACTCCGAATAAATCCAATTTAATAAAATCAATTACAATATCATGTCAAGTTTATATGAATTTATGTAGACTCACCTAAAATTTTCACTAACTTCAAACATGATTGCACTTACACCGTGAAACCTTTTTCTTTAGGCACCTTGGCACTCCTTTTTAATTGCACACTCTCATCTCTCTTTTTTATGAGGCACCGCTTGCTTTTTTTTCTTTTTTCTTTTTACAAGATAGAAATTCTATTCTAATTTAATCTAATTGCATATGTGTGTTTCAAAATAAAAAATAAAAAATATATGTATGTAAAATTATCTCCTGGAGACTTGAATCCCGACCATACCCCTCACACTCCACAAGCATACGCCAAGAGTGCACTGTGATCACTTGCATTTCAAAACCACACAAACACAAACACAAACACAACCATTACATTCATACATATATTATTAAATACCTATCCGCCTTAATATAACACTAATAGTCTAAGTAAAAGCTCATATATGGCCTGTTAAGCTACCAGAAATATTTAAGATATGCAGGTCAAATTGGCAATAAATGTATTCTAGTTCTGGACATATTTTTTATTATCTTTGTGCATCTGCTTTTGTAGCAGAAATTGTATAGTGTATTATAAAGAAAATTAAAAGTGGTAACCTACACTTTCGGTATAAGAGAGCTCACATGTTACAAAGCCATATGGGTATATGTTTTTGGCAATTAAAAACCTGACTTAAATCAAGCAATTTATTGTTCATCAAGTACACCAATAGACCATTTTTCCTCAGTTATGGTTAACTTCTTTTTTTTTTTTCTTTTTTTTTAAGAGAGTTTCAAACTATGACGTCTGCTCCTGATGATAGCTCTTTATCATTAGACCAAGACACCAATAAGTTTTTGGTGTAAGCGATGATTAAACTCCAGATCTCTTATATAACCATTAGACACTTTATCAGTTGAGCTAAACTAAATTAAGACAGAATGAATAATGTTTCAGAAATTCTTAAACATCAAAGATCAAACATAGAAAATTAATATTATAGGCTATAGAGGTAAGTTTGGAACTGACTGAAACTCGAACATCTTTTTATATTTTGACCTTTTTTAAAACAACAATGGGACTATGGGTCACTTCATCTTGTCCAAACTCTTCTTTATGCAGACATGTGAATCATGGAAAATGACATTTCACAATTTAGTAAATCAGTGGAATATACTAGCACAAGCGTGGTACATACTCCTTTCTTTGGTTAACTTATTTATTTATTTATTAAGGCACGGACAATTTTTATAGAACAAATTTTAGTACTTTACTATTGTTGAGGTAGCAGAAAACATGTTGTCAAATGATATATTGCAGATCATAATCTGCCATCACATCAAGTTGTCAAAAAAAAGTTATGAAATTTGTTATGCCAGTTGCATTGCAGGTTTTATTAAATTGTTGTATCTGTTATTTTATTAGTTAAATGTAATACCATACTTTTCTTTGGGGAGTAAAAAGAGATCGCATCTCTATCATTATATTATGATGAATAATGTTTAAATCTATATAATACTAAAAGCTAAAACGTAGCATTTAATATTGCTTACAAAACTTCACAACTTTAGCTCTAGCTTTCTAATGCCAAACTCTCTCTTCCCTCCTTGTTCTCTTCCTCTCCTCATTTAACTAAACCACTCCTTCATACCTGTACAATCGCCATATTAGGTACACATTCTCCATTTATTCATTCCTTTTGTAATTAATATCTTGCTATTCTTTCAACTAATTGAAAGAAGAAATATTTGGGAAGAAATATTTGGGAAGAAGGTAGTCACCACAACATTAAATGCACTGCACCAAAAGAACTTGCTGCATTTATGAAGATATGACACTTGAACAGTGCTATCTCAGCTCACTGTTGCTCACGAAGCTTCCAAGGAGTCCTAGTGGGACAAACATCCAAGGGATTACAAACGGAATCAACAAGTGGAAGGCTGGGGCTGAGATGGAGGGGTGAAGGACTATATAAGGAAAATGTCACCGTAAAGAATGGGGCACGTAATCTGAGAAAAAAGAAAAAAAAGAAAAAGAACACTCTATATTCATGAAAATTTAAGATAATATAAGAACATTATATCCTCGGAATTGACCGAGGAGTGTTATTTCTACGCTTTCAATCTTTTTAACTTAAATCCTATCAGTTATGGACTACTTAATTTGCTAAGACTTTTCTTGTAAGGCCCACTCTCTTACAAATACACTGTTTTGGGCTTGTTGGGCCATCATCCACTATTCTTGGTGGGTTGAGGTTTTGATCCTAGTCCTCACACATATGTTTTAAAAATTAATAAAATATAATTTAATAATTAATAAAATGTGAGATGAAACTTAAGGGCAAAATAAGCAAAAGCGTGGGGTGTAATGCACATACATACCCATGTAAATACATATTTAAAAACAATTACAAAATAGATAAAAACAAAACACAACTAGAATTTTAAAATATAAAATCGATAAACATTGATAGAGTTTAACCAATCAATTAGTAAAAGGAACTAATTGAAAAAAAATCAATTAATAAAGGGAATTTTTCAAGTGATAGTCCAATTGGGAATAAAAAAATCAACGCCCAAAAAAAAAACACACACACACACACACACAAAAGAATTCAAAATTTGAGAATTTAAAAAAAAAAAATCATAAACATAAATAGGTGTGTCATTCTTTTCTTCTTCATGATAAACTTCCTTTGACATAAGATCCATGTTGCCTTCATTCATTATCAATGATCTTGCAACTTTTAAGGCTGGACTGAAATTTGATTAATTAAAATAGAATTAACTTGACTTTTATGTTGCCATTTAAGTTCAAATTAATTACCTTAATTACATTAAAACTTGTCAAAACACTTTCCTTATGTTTGAATAGTCAAATAATTTCCAAAAGAAATTGAATGCTAATTGACTATTGATTTCGAGTATTTTAGAAAGTAATTATCCTTTATGAGTTGCAAGATTTTCCTTAGGGTTCAAATCAAAATTAAAGAGTGGAGAATATGCCTTAGGGTTTTAGATTTAAAAGAAGAAAGAAGATGAAAGATCTTTTTGAATGTTTTGGGTTTTATTACATATGATTCAAAAAGGAAACAAAAAAGATAGCAAATATACACTCAAAGCAAATGAAGCAATTAGGGAAAGATAATAAAACATGACATTAAAAGAAAATGAAATCTGGTTTCTACCTAGCATGCGTACACCATAAGAAATGTGCGTACACATCCTTATATCGGCATATGCATCTTGGCATCAAGTAAATTCCTAGAAAACAAACCAAAACATGAATCCTAATCACATAAAAAGAGGTGTATGAAGAGAAGATAATGCATTGATGCGTACGCACTTAATCTAATGTGTATGCATCCTAAGTAATGCAAGTTTTAGGTTTTGACAGATTTATAGAAAATCAATGAAAAAAAATGGTACAAAAACAACATATTAAAACATTAAAATGATGTAAAAGTACCAAATAAATAGGAACTCAAGAGGAGAGCATGTATCATGGGAAAAATCCACATCTTCTCCTTGTAGCACTTACAGTATTGTTGACAACAAGCCCTTCGGTTGAAATAGACTACCGTAATTCTGTGTGTGGAGCGAAACGACTTGGCTAAGGTTTTCTAAATGGCCATAGGTGGTTTGATAACAACTTTGAATGCAACACCAACTAAAATTTTAGAACCTTAGTGAGTGGAAGATTATCTTTAAACCAAAGAATGGCTAAAGATCAATCAAATGATCACTATATAGTCAAGTTGAAGGTCTAGGGTTTGGTGGGATGTTTGGGCAACCAGTTGCCCTAACATCTCACTAAAATGGAAATTGAGTGATTGAAGGCTTCTGTCCAGAAGGTGCGTGTGCCACAAATTGGCTGCATATGTATTATATACCCAACGTATGCACCTTCTATAATCCTCAACAAATTAGGTCTGAAATTCGCTTTTGAGCTTGGTTCTCGAGTCATGGTTGGGCTTGGGCTTGAATTGTATTGGGCAACTTTTGGGTTTATTTGCTCATTGAGCACTACACACAATGCTGATAATTTTGGTATTAGATAATTTTATCATAATTGGGATAGAGGGGTTCAGTATAGGTCGGAACAAAATAAGGTGTTTATAGTATGGGAATGAGATCAAAATGATGTTAGTTTTGTGTGATGATAGCGTCCACAACAGGTTCGAGGCTAACCTATGATGACATCATCTTAGAGTTTGTATTAAGAAAAAATTCTTAATTTACATTGTAGTAACAATGTAAACCTATATTTTAGACACACAAAAAGTGTACAATGTTGTACAAATTCTGTATCTATACTATAAACCTATAAAAGTCTTTGTTTTAAATGTAAATTTTGGGTAGAGGAGCCTTATACAGTGAATAAAGTATGAGAGGTTGATAGGCTTTATTTCAATTAAGCCACATTGCCTTATTGTTTCAAAAAGATTAAAATCATTTTGTGAATAAATCTGAAAATTTAAACAATCATAACATGTCATGTGAAAAAAATACATGATATGTCCAAATTGATTTTTTTTTTAATATTTTTTTTGGGATAATTCGATGGTTATAATAAGGGAGAAGAGTTTTGAACCCTACAAGACTCTTAGCAATCATATAAATAATAAAATAATGATGTAGGAAAAGAGAAAACAAAGACAAAATAATGAAAGTAATTTGGTATGTCGGTATGCTTTTATAGCAAAAAACCTTAAATGACAAGCCTTTGCTATATTAATTTGTGTCTTACATTAAATCTATATAAATACATTAACTTTAGTATGATAATCCCAAAATACATGGTAGTTTATAGTATTCAACAAAGCCATGACCTACACCACCAATTTGTATAGTTTTTTATCATCAAATAAAATATTTGGAGTTCGAACCTCGCATATATAAATAAATAAATAAAAACAATTAATTTCTTGGCCTAATGATAAAGAGCACTCATCATTGAGAAAATGCTATAACTTGAAATTTTATCATATTTATTGATGATGTGCTAAAATCGTCAATGAGTTGTAGGCTCTTAGTCACTCCAATGAGTACCTGTGAATATGAACGAAAGGACCAAACAGAAGGCGTCGGTGTGGTACTAGTCAAAAACCCACCAACTGTCAAGTTAGCAAATGAGAAGCCTCTATGAACTCTTTAGTGAGAGAGTTAGAGATTTTCTGTGTATTTGAGAAAAATGGAGGTCTGGGGCTTATATAGCAATTGGTGGGAACCAAAATCCCTTGAGAGTGTGGAATTTCCCTTATGGAGAAGATTCGATACTAGGGTTTCTGAGATTATAGGGTGTCTTTTCATATGAGGGAGATATGAATCTGTAGCAGGTTCATCTTGCGAGATTAGCAAGATGTTTCCTTGTGTAAATTTTTGTAAGGGCCAAGTAAGGCCATGCTGGACCTGTCGGCTCTCAATTCTCCTCGTCGGCCTTCCGTTTGCCCATCGGACAATTGGCCTTGTAAGGGTTCAGTGTGGCCTCATTGCTCTCTATGTCATCACTTTAGTCCTTTTGTTTACTCCTGAGGGACCAACAAACTTGGAGGCATTGTTGGTTTCCCTTGTATGACGTGTCTAGGCCATAGTAAGAGCATCCCTATCATTTATTAAAAAAAAAACCATGATCTATACAAAACTTTGATTAATTTTTTTTTTATAAAAGAAAGATGTCATCTATAATGCAAAATCCGAAAACCATATAGGTTGGCTTAAAGAATCTCAAAAAAAAAAAAATTAATAATAGTTAAAATAAAGTTTTGTATGCTATTTTCAAGGAAATTATTAGAGGTACACAGAAATTCCCCTCTCATATTTGTATTGCAGTGAAACCTAAGTGATGTGAAAGCTTGTGAGAGTGGGAGTGGAAAATTTGGTGGAAGTTTTTGGTGACTATGGAATGCAATATCATCCTCATACTTTAATTGTGGATTTGCAAGAGTTTGTTCCAATCAAGTACAAGTTTTGACTTTTTGAGTATAAAAATGAGAAATGTACTAACTAGGCTCTTGGCACATCTGATCAAGTTTGGTCTCAATTTGGCATTTTGAATACGCATCATGAGTGTGCAATTACAACAAGGGAAAGAATTTTTAAGCTGCCTTAGTTATCTCATAACAAGAGATTGTTGATAAAAGGGAGCAATAGTATTGATGAACCACAACAGGATTTTTCACTGAATGCAATCCCAATGTTCAATTCTAGAAGAAAAATCATCATCGAATTCATTTCTTGTTGAAAGTGGCTTGAAAATTACACCAGTAACACTAACACATTACCAAAATTTCCTCCCTTTGGGAACACAAACATCATGGGCCCACAAATGATATGTGGACTCTATATGGGCCTTTCCAATACAATTTTGATTGGATGGGTAAATTTGAATCATGATCAAACAAAGTGGATGCTAATATCATGATATCACAATATTGACACAATGTTGACATGGTAGCTAACACGACAAGATTTTGCATGATAGTGATGCGATAGATGGCATAGCAATGACGTTGCGAATGTTAAAGTGTGGATAGTATGGTTTTAAACAACTCGTTTTGTAACCTCTAAAGAATTATAAATAATCTTTGCAAGAATCGGGGTAATAGTAACACTTTATGTGAATGTTGACGTGTAATTATAAATTATAAATTATGATTGATTCTCTAAAGAATTAATTACGTTACAATTCCTCCCACACAAAAAGATTATCTTTACAAAAATATAATATTCACTTGGTTTAAGACAATAGTGCAAAAATGGGGTAATTTTAGTAGAGAGTTTATTTATTTATTATAACTATCAACTGATTATCTTTGTAAAAAAAATTAATTAAAATTTAGAAGGCAAAACTACAATATTGGTCCCTCAAATTTATTCAGTATGTGGAATTGGTCCCTCAAGTTTCAACTGAGCACAATTGGTCCCTCAAGTTTAAAAAATGAGTTGTAGTAGTTCTTTTACTAATTGCGATTAGTTGTGTTACTTACGTGGCTAACGAAATAATAACTTGACATTTTTTAATGAGATGACATTTTTTAATTAAAAATATTAATATAACTAGTTTCCACCTATGATTTTAGCAAACTAGCCGGTTGCAATCCGAAGCGATCAACGTCTTCGTCAACCATCGCTTTTGAAGCTGAATAGAAGGAATTGTTGGAAACTATAGTCACCAATCTTTCATTGGAGAAAAGCTCAAGGTCTTCAACAGCAACAAGATTTCTATTCAAATTGTTGAGGACAGCGAATATACTCAACGCTTTTGAAGCTTGTAGAGATGTGTTGGAGAAGAAGATTGATTGCAACTTGAGCAAGCCACACTAGACAACCTTTTGATACCAAGCTATTCGTATTTGAATGAAACTCTCTATGACATTGATTGCATTAAGAGGATCTTAAGCCATTTCCTCGATGGATTACAAGAAACAAACCAAACCAGCGAAGATGGAAACAACGAATTCAGATCGCTTGCGTTAATGCTATTCGGAAAATTGATCGACGGTTATTTTCAAAGATCACTTCTGACACGAATCTCAAACTAGACAAATTCTATCAAAAAGTCGTCTAGTGTGACTTGCTCGAGTTGCAATCTGATCTTCTCAACTAGACCTTATTATAACTACATTAACTCTGCCACTATACAATTGTTCAAATATTTTTTGTCAAGACGTATGTTGCAATGTTTGGTCCATAGTTTAGCCATTCAATGCTTGCACGAAATCCTCATTGTTCTGCTTAGCACAAACAAAAGTGAAAAAAGAAAAAAAGAAAGGAAAAAAAAAAGAGCCATATATTTCTGAAGTGACACTGTTTTAGCTTTGACCCTCTGTTGACCACTTGCCATTTCGGTGCAAGGGTTCGTCTGAGTCGATATAAACCCATCGGTAAAGCTTCATGTGCGCCAGTGTGAGAGCTAGCCCTCAGGTCAAGCTTTTTCAGTTTTCATTCTACCTTAATTATGTGTGTGCTCTCATAAATTATAACATGATTTGAGCCCCACTTTCTCATGCTAATAATTGCACCAGTGCATTAGCATTCAACAAAGCTATGATATGATCTAGTAGTCTTCATAGAGGTCTACGTCTCGTTATCACTACAAATGATGCCTCCGATGCGAATCTCACCAGAAAAATTCTATCAAAAGGTTGTCTAGTGTGGCTTGCTCAAGTTGCAATCCGATCTACTTCTCCAATGCAAGTCTGCATGCTTTGTAAGCGTTGAGTACATTCGCTGTCCTTAACAACCCGAATAGGAATCTTATTGTTGTTGAAGACCTTGAGCTTTTCTCCAACGGAAGATTGGGACTATAGTTTCCAACAGTTCCTTTAGTTCGGCTTCGAAAGGTGTAGACAAAGACGTTAATGGCTTCAGACTGCAAGGGGTCAGTTTGCTAAAATCTTAGGTAGAAACTAGTTATTTTAATTTTTTTAATTAAAAAATGTAATGTCATTACAAAAAATGTCAAGTTTTTATTCTGTTAGCATAGTAACACTATTAACAGGTAGTTAATAAAAGAACTAATACAACTCATTTTTTAAACTTGATGGACCAATTGTGCTTAGTTAAAACTTGAAGGATCAATTATACACACAGGGTAAACTTGAGGGACCAAAATTGTAGTTTTGCCAATTCAGAAGTTCCTAAATATCCGCTAATATTATCAAACCCTAAAGTTTCTAAAAATAAGGTCCCATCTAATATTTATCTAAAAAATTGATAATGAAAAAACTAAAATAAAAATAAAAATAGGATAAGGATTGGCATTATAACACATAGGGTCCGTTTGGATAGAACTTATTTTGCTGAAAATGAAAACTGAAAACACTATAGCAAAATAATTTTTAAATGTGTGAATAGTGTCGTGGGACCTATTTTTAATGAAAATTTTTGGAAAAGTGAAGTTTGTGGGACCCGTGAACAGTGCACGGGTGCATTATTCACTGCTGAAAAATCAAAACATGTGGCTGAAGAAAAAAAAAAAAAAAAAGGGAAAGAAACGCAAACATTGATCCGCAAACGCGGATCCAAACGGATACATAGTGCTAATTGAAACTCTAACTAAAATTAGAATGCCAATTAGCATTTTAATATTTTGACATGATTTTTCTTCAATTTTTTTTATGTACACAATTATCTAATCAATAGCCTAGATAAATAGAAAATTGCAACCTTGGGTAGTTAGAAATTGATTGAAACCCAACAACCAAGGCCTCCACGTCTATTTATTTTCAAAAGCTACAATATTTACTAGAGCCCTAGAAATATCCCAAAATAATTCCCATCATCTTCCCACATCAAACAAAAAACCCTGGCTTCCTAGGATATTCAAGTTGAGCCATTGACCACCAACCATCAATTAATCATCAAATAACATTGTGTTGCTTTGTTTGAATATTATTGAGATCAATAAGAAAATTCCCAGGGACATTCAAAGGAAGGAGGTGTTGCCCATAGAGATAGGAGCTCAATCCTAAAGGAACCTTTGACCTTGCTTTGGAAAAACTATGATGTCTGTAGCTATAATTCTTGGACCGAAATTGCTCTATTCTGATCTAGTTTTCCGCTTCTGAATTTTTTGTAAGTAAAATTCTCTTTTGATGATATGGCATAAACATAATGAATATTCTAGCTTGTAAAATTACAATTTCCATATGTTCACATGAGGTTGAAATGATCAAATTTTGTTTCGAAAACCATCATTGCTAAATCTCTCATTCTCTTGTTCTAATTTAACATACTCTTGTCTTGCTTTTCCCATGCTTGGATTCTATACCTTGTTTGCATGACATGAGTTCATGTCCATTATATTCTACTAGCCTTTTCACACGCGTGCGCAATGATATCAGCCTCATAATGTGCGCGTGCAATGATGCTTTTTATTTTTTATTTTTTGGGTTTACACGTTTTACTCATGGTAGTTATATTTTTATTTTTAATAAGTTGTAGAAAAAAAAATTTATTTTAATTTTTTTTTAAAAAGAAGAAGTTGTATTAGTACTTGACAACTAACGTGAGAGAGAAATGTGCAGGTGGTAGAAATTTTTTTAATTTTTTTTTTAATTTAGCTAAAATTTAGGATTTTTAAATTAGAAAATTTACATATATAACCCTATTATTTAAACCTCATAGACCGGTAAATTTGAAGATATTTTGGACATCAAAATTAAGGGTCCCAAATAGGAGAAGCCCTTTAAATAGTAATATAGATAAAACCAATTTACCAGTGACTTCAACGCAAAAGCTTCAATATAAGAGGGAAAATATTATTAGTCGAACCACTCTAAAGAAATGTTAATTGCATGGTCTAACTTGTTCACCAAAGTATCCCCAGATTGCAACTTCAAACATATTACAAATACAAAAACAAGAAATGTTGATGTAGCTATTGTCATTGTTAAAGATATGTTAGCCCAATGTAATAGGTCCAATTTCATTCCTTCTAATTTAGGGTTTAGCCTACTATAAATATACATGTTATGGTTCATTATAACCTAGGATTTTCATTACACTCTAATATATTAAAGATGTAGTTCATTAGGGTTTCCTTTGTGGCTGTATAAGTTGAACCACGTAACCCTTGTGTGTTATTGTATTCTATACTTTATGCTTTCGCTTCTACATCCATACTAGTATATTTCACATGACTTATCAATGCTAATATTTAACATGGTATCAGAACCACCTTCTCATATCCATGGTTTTCTGTCCTTACATTGTGTTTAAGAGCAATTTTTGTCTTCCTCGGTGTTTATTCGCCGCGTTCATCTTTTTTGGCTTTCCACTACTGCCATTAAAACTTTTTAGTATAGTTATGACAATTAGAAGTCGCATCAATAGTGCAGGACTATTACCTTCCCTAAACCACTGTCATAGAGCCAAACTTCATTCAAGGGATCTTCTTAACCTTATCAAATGTCAAAGTTTCATCAATCTTCCATCTTGAGTTTGAAAGGGGGTGTTATAGATATGTTAGCCCAATGTAATGGGCCCAAGCCCATTCCTTCTAGTCTAGGGTTTAGCGTACTATAAATACACATGTTATGGCTCATTGTAAAATAAGATTTATACTACATTCTAATATATTAAAGATGTAGCCATTTAGGATTTCTTCCATGGATGTAGACTGTCAAGTTGAACCACGTAACCCTTGTGTGTTATTATGTTCTATACTTTATGCTTCCACTTCTGCATCTATATTAATATATTCAACATGATGTATCAATGCTAATATTTAACATTCATGGCGGGGATATTCAATATTGGCGTCACTACAAACATGGACTAGGATCATTGTCGCATGATGGCCTTGTCGCATCTAGCAAAGGAAATGATTTGTGGAATCTATTTGATGGGAAGACAACGTTGTGAAGCAAAGAAGGCTTAGTAGAACATGTTCCAACTAGAGGAATGTACAAAGTTAAATCCGAGAGAGAGAGAGAGGGAGAGAGAGAGAGAGAGCTCTAGTTGATCTATGTTCTCTTTGGCTTAGTCAATCTATTTCTCCCTCTCCCTTGATCTGCCTATCTCGCTTTAATGTCAATTTTTTTAATAAACAAAAATTAATTTCTACAGGTATTTTAATGGTACATACTTTTCTTGTAATAATTTCAAATTGACTACAAATTTATGGCATTGAAAGTACTGAGGTAACTATTCTTCTCTAAAATGGCTATAATAATTATTCCTTAGTAAATGTAATAAATTTTAAAATTAAATTAATTCTAAAAATATAAAAATATTTTAGAGATATTTTCAACTTATGACGTAATTTGTTTTTTAGTGTAGGTGGGATCAAACTCTTAATCTTTTATTCGAGAACAAAAGATTTTACCATTTGTGCTAATTGGAACTCACTTCTATTACAGCTTTTATTTCCAATAATGTGCCTAATTCTTTATTTCTACTCCGCAAAGAAAATGACATATCTATAATATATTATAAAACCACAATCATAATAAATACTAGAATTTTCAAATTTCAAATTTAATATTTGGGCAAAATACCATTTTAGTCTCAAAACTCTACCAATTTTTTTTACATCCCTGAACTTTAAAAAGTTCTTTTGTTCATCCGTAAACTTTGTAAATAGTTTTTTTTTTTTCAAAAGTTTAGAGACAAAAGTAGGGATAATAAGGGTAATTTTTCAATAGTTTAGGAATGAATTTTTTTTTTTAAATTTTAAAGTTTAAGGATAGAAAGTGAAATGTTTTTAATAATTTAAGGAAGAAAGAAGAACTTTTCAATAGTTTCAGGATGAAAAATAAACTTTTGAAGTTTAAGAGCAAAAAAACAACTTTTGATGAAGTTTAGGAACCAAAATAATATTTTACCCATAATATTTTATATAAATTCCAATAAAAAAAAATGTCTATAATAAATATCATAATGATCAAATTTCATAATTATATACAAAACAAAGTGGAGATAAAATCATTTTTAAAAATAAAATACATGAAACATTTGGTTTACCTCATAATATTTTGCCACATAAGTTTTTGAGTTTTCACAGTTTTACACATTAATATTCTACTATATGTATAATTAAAATTATATTTTATATTTAAACCAATAATAAATTCCATAATTATTAAATTTCATATACAAAAACAATCAAAATAAATGTTTATGAATAAAAATCAAAATTATCAAATTTTCACATTTGAATACAAAACTAAAGAGAGATAAAATAATTTTTTAGAAAAATAAATAAATAAAATAGAAGACATTTGACTTTCAATTAATCTCAAAATATTTTGTCACTTATTTTTTTATAATAAAATCACACATAAGGTCAGAGGGAAGGGAATTTTTGAAAGACATACAATACAATGTCAAATATTTTCTAAGTTCTCATAATTTTACATGAAATATTTATTTAAATTCCCTTCCCTATAATTAAATTTAAAATTTATCATTTATTTAAATTCTAAATTAAGATCTATATTTACATATACAAACACAATCATAATAAATATTATAATTTCCTATTTCATATTTATACAAACCAGAAAAGAGATAAGATTTTGTTTTGTTTTTAGATAAAATAATATTTTATTAAACTTCCAAATATAGAGGATTCTTAAAACTCAAACCTGGGAAGGCTTTGCCAGGTTTGAGTTTTGAGAATCCTAGGAAAACTAGGAATTGTGGCGAGCACATCCTTGCCAGGTTTGAGTTTTGAGAAAGACAAATTTTAGCTTTAAAATTGGTTATAGCGTAAAGTTACAACCTTATTCAATAAAATAAACATTATTACATATTTTGAAAATCTAACCATTGAGTTACATGGTCTTTACACTCTTAGTACACATGTCAAATTTTATGTCAATCAGATATTATTAATTATATGATCTATAAGTTTATGTTTTATGCATAATTTTAAACTACCAAAACTCGTCATTTAAACAATTTATTGATGACATTGCTATTGATTTTTAATTTCCTAGAAATTTTGCAAGCATGAAAGATATAAGAAGATGCAATCCAATGGTAGATTTGTCAAAATTCACCTCCAATAAAAAGATATTAAGTAAGATTGTAACCTTAGGTTATAACTAATTTTGTAGCTAAACTTTGTCATTTTGAGAATCTTAAGAAAACTAGTAATTATGGCGAGCACTTTACCAAATACATAGGAAAATGCATCATTTGGAGGAAATTTTTTTGCCAAATGGACATAACTTATTTTCCAAATATGAGATGAAAAATATAATTTTTAGTAACAAAAAGGAAAAAAGAGTTAGTTTACATTCAGAAAAACTAATTCGGTTAAATTTTAAACAAATAAGTATGACGAAAAAGCAAAAGCTTTTTTGCCTAATGGGGACACCGTGTATTTGCTTAATATAAGATGAAAAGTATAATTTTGAGTAACAAAAAGGAATTTTTTTTTTTTTTCGGAAAAATTAATTTTTTTAATTTAAAAATAAAATGAAGACAACAAATTTAAAACTTGTTGCCATACTCACATATTTTTGAGTTCTCATAATTTTACATGCAATATTTATTTAAATTTCCTTCCCTATAATTAAATTTAAATTTTATCATTTATTTAAATTCTAAATTAGGATTTTGCCACATAATTATATATTTAATATGGAGTATTTGCATATATAAACGAAATAATAATAAATTTTATAATTTTATATTTCATATTTATACAAATCAGAAAAAGAGATAGGATTTAGTTTTGTTTTTAGATAAAATAAAATTTTATTGAACTTCCAAATATAGAGAATTCTCAAAACTCTAACCTGGCAAGCGCTTGTGGCGAGCACATTTACCAAATACATAGGTAAATGCATCATTTGGAGGAGAAATCATAGCCAATCTATAATACTTACATATAGTATATATATACTGCACTGTAACTGTACTACCATTGCCACAACCCAGAAGAGTCTCTCTATCTCTATTAACATATAAACTATAACATGGTGAGGCTTTGTTTTACATTGGTTATCTTAGCATTAGCTTTGCTGGTTTCACAAGGTGAGTCACAAACCTGTACATCACAAACCTTCAAAAACAAGAATGTGTACGCAAACTGCACTGATCTTCCACACCTAAATGCCTATCTTCACTGGACATACAACTCTACAGATTCCACATTGGCCATTGCCTTCATAGCCCCACCACCAAACCCAGAGGGTTGGGTTTCATGGTCCATAAACCCAAAAAGTCCCACCATGATTTCATCCCAAGCCTTATTAGCCTTCAAAAACAACGACAACATAACCATTAACACCTACAATGTATCGTCTTATAACCCAGCGGAATGGGGGACCAAGCTGTTGTATGACGTTTGGGACTTAAGCGCCGAGGAATCCAATGGGAACATCATAATCTTCGTGAAATGGAAGTTCCCAGAGAAGATTGAGAAGGTAATGTTTACTTTGAACCAAAAAGACCGAACTTAATTAATAAAAAACTAGATTGTAACCTAACTATTTTATATATAATAATTGGCTTTTACTGAAACAGGTGAACCATGTTTGGCAAGTTGGTCCAGGAATCGTAGAAGGTTTGCCACTTAAACACGCCATGAATCCAGAGAATAAAGATTCCAAAGGGATACTTCAGTTGGTGGGGATATAGGGTGGTGCCTTCTCTTGAATATGCTGGAAAAAAAATGTGGGAGTACAAGAATTTTAGGGGAGAATCGGTGAGATTCTAAGGAATTTGATTTCTTTTTGAGTTCAATTTGGTGTTTGATCAAGATGTGTACGTATTGGAATGAATATCAATGTCAATAAGCAGTAAAAATGTTATGTGTTGATGACTATTAAACTAGACTACCTCGATTATTAAAAGAAATGCTAAGTAATAGCTAAAAAAACCTACTGCTAAACACATACACACATTTTTATTATGCTCTCTACCAAGTTCAAACACATTACTTAATTCAAAGTACCATTACAAAAATTACTATCTATCTAATAATTTGGATTAATGCTGATAGGGAATATTTTCACCAGTTAGAAAAAAAATTTCTAATGCCCTAGAGTCTTCAATCACCAAAAGCATTATGAGCTTACCAAAAGAATCTTTGATCACCAAAAGTATTGTCGGTTACAAAGGGAGTGTAGCACCATGCGCCACACTCCACCCTAGTAGTCGTCATGTATCGATGGGTCATCAGTTACCAAGGGGTAGTCAGGTACCCAGCAATCATCATATACCTTCCTTGACACCATGCAATGTGTTCCGCCCTGATAGTCGTCATGTATCAATAAGTTGTTAGGTATCTAGGGGTTGCCAGGGATCTAGTGGTTGTCAGGTACTTTCCTTGACACCGAGCGACACGTTCCGCCTAAATAGTTGTCACGTACCAATGGGTCGTTAAGTACCTTTCCTGACACCGTATGATGTATTTTACCCTGATGGTCGTCAATTATCAATAGGTCGTCAAGTACCCAGCGGTCGTTAGGTACCTTCCCTGACTTCATGCGATGCGTTCCACTCTCAAGGTTGTCATTTATCAATGGGTCGTCGGGTACCCAGTAGTTGTTAGGTACCGTCCCTGACACCGCACAACACGCTCCACCTTAATGGTCATCACGTATCAATGAGCAGTCAAGTACCAAAGGGTCGTCAAGTACCTTCCTTGACATACGCAATGCGTTCCACCTCGACAGTTGTCATTTATCAATGGGTCGTTAGGTACCAATGGGTCATCAGGTACCCAATAATTGTCAAGTACCTTTCCTGACACTGCGCAGCACACTCCACCCTGACGGTCGTCACGTATCAATTGGTCGTCAAGTATTAAGGGGTCGTCAAGTACCCAATGGTCGTTAAGTACTTTCACTAACACCGTGTGACACGTTCCACCCTGATAGTCATCATGTATCAATAGCTCGTTAGGTACCAAGGGGTCGTCAGGGACCTAGCGGTCATCAGGTACCTTCCTTGACACCGCGCGACATGTTCTGCCCTTAAGGTCGTCACGTATCAATGAGTCATCAGGTACCAAGCAATCGTCAAGTACCTTCCCTAACATCGCGCAGCACGCTCCGCCCTGACGGTCGTCACATATCAATGGATTGTTTTGTACCAAAGGGTCGTCAGGGACCCAGTCGTCAGGTACCTTGACACCACCCGACACGCTCCACCTTGACGATCTTTACGTATTAAGGGGTCGGCGGGTACCTTACTCATCACCCAAAACATGCAAACACTAACTTGTCTAAATTGATGAAACACTTTTGGCAGACAACCCACTATACTTGTCCAATCAACAAACCAACTTGCACACTAATAAGGGTATTTTCATCCAATAAAGTCCTTCGAGCACTTTGACCCATCAGGATGGAATACTCCTCCACTAACCCGTCAAGGTTTGTGCCTCTTCTGGTGGGACCTGCCAACTATGGATTCGTCAGGATAAACCCCTTATTTGACTTCCTTGAAGTCTTTGCAAATAGTGCTCCACCTATTTGTTCGACGGATGGTTGCATATGTACCTGATAGATGGTCACGTCTTATCCTTCGTATTCATATCGACGAACAGATGGTGATACCGATAGATAGATGGTCATATCGATAGTTGAGTAACTAGGTCCCACAAACCTTTACGTATTCTCCACTCATGCATCCCTATATGGAAATAACTTGCACTACATGCCCAAAGACCATACTCCACACTTGTGTCTCCCTTACATGGGAAGAAAAGCTCAAGATCTTAGGGTCTTAACTCTAAATCTTCTCTACAAGGAAAACCCCTACATTCAAGGGATCTTGATCAACTCTAAAAACTATATATGCACTAGGCCTCCTCTTACTTAAAGTACATGAATTCTCCCCAACTCTTGCATTTTTTAGTTCTTGGAGATTCTTCTATTACTGACTTAACCTTCGGAGGGTTTTTGGCTTGGTACCCCACTGGTGCCTTTTGATTGGTTCTTCTCTTTTGTTCTTCAGGTGCATCCATTGGCACGTGAGTGGACAATCAATTCACTGACCATTTTTGTGCATCATCAAATGCCTTAAGAAATGAGCTCCGCTTTAAGAAATGAGTTCCACTTTAACATGGATGTTTGTCATGCTTTAAGAAATGAGTCAACTATCAATACTTGAGGCCTCGACTATTACCAACAGTAGCTCTTACCATGTGATACTTTCTCTTTGATTCCTTATGACACATGTTATTAAGTTAGAAGCTACTATTTAAAATATCTAGTAACTATAGTGATTCTCAAGCTTCAGTTATAACGATTTGTAATATAATGATATCCTTAAGCTTCAGTTATAACATCGAATATTAAATTTAAGATAAATGGATAGGATCATTTTACTAATCATTTTGGAAGATTTGTTGGATCAATATTTCCAGGATTTTTGAGGTAACAACCATCTTTGATGGTAATAGTTCTTATAGAAAAACAAAATTATTTGAATTACATCTTTTGAAGAATCAAAAATGATAGTATAAAACATGTAACACAAAGGGTATTAGGAAAAAAAAACACCCACAAAGAAAAGAGGATTAAGACATATAGCACATGACATTGAGTAAGTTTTGCATAGACAAAATGGTTTTTTCAGGCGTCAATGAGGATTGATTGGTAGAAACAAAATAGTACATGAGATTTCAATTTGTTTTGTAAAATTGTGGGTTTGGTTGAAAATGTTGGGTCCAATCCAATTTGATGCGAATTAAGATAATCAACGAACAACTTTAATCTCTTCTCAATTTTTTTTTTTTAAAATAAATCTTTAAAAACTATTATAACCAAAATTACCGATCTAAAATATCAGTCACACCCAAGAACACGAAAATTTATGTGAAAAACCCTTGTCAGAAACTCCCAATAAATCCAATATAATAAAATCAATTACAATATCATGTTAAGTTTATATGAATTTATGTAGACTCACCTAAAATTTTCTCTGACTTCAACCATGACTGCACTTACACTGCGAAACCTTTTTCTTTAGGCACCCTTGGCACTCCTTTTTAATTGCACACTCTCATCTCTCTTATGAGGCACCGCTTGCTTTTTTCTTTTCTTTTTTATTTTTTTATTTTTTACAAGATAGAAATTCTATTCTAATTTAATCTAATTGCATATGTGTGTTTCAAAATAAAAAATAAAAAATATATATGTGTGTAAAATTATCTCCTAGAGACTTGAATCCCGACCATACCCCTCACACTCCACAAGCATACGCCAAGAGTGCACCGTGATCACCTGCTTTTCAAAACCACACAAACACAAACACAACCATTACATTCATACATATATTATTAAATACCTATCCGCGTTAATATAACACTAGTAGTCTAAATAAAAGCTCATATATGGCCTGTTAAGCTACCGGAAATATTTAAGATATGCAGGTCAAATTGGCAATAAATGTATTCTGGTTCTGGACATATTTTTTATTATCTTTGTGCATCTGCTTTTGTAGTGGAAATTGTATAGTGTATTATAAAGAAAATTAAAAGTGGTAAAGCCATATGGGTATATGTTTTTGCCAATTAAAAACCTGACTTAAATCAAGCAATTTATTGTTCATCAAGTACACCAGTAGACCATTTTTCCTCAGTTATGGTCAACTTCTTTTTTTTTTTTTTTTTTTTTTTTTTTTTCTAAAGAGAGTTTCAAACTATGACGTCTGCTCTTGATGATAGCTCTTTATCATCAGACCAAGACACCAATCAGTTTTTGGTGTAAGCGAGGATTAAACCCCAGATCTCTTATATAACCATCAGACACTTTATCAGTTGAGCTAACTTAAATTAAGATAGAATGAATAATGTTTTGGAAATTCTTAAACATCAATGATCAAAAATAAAAGAATTAATATTATAGGCTATAGAGGTAAGTTTGGAACTGACTGAAACTCGAACATCTTTTTACATTTTGACCTTTTTTAAAACAGCAATGGGACTGTGGGTCACTTCATCTTGTCCAAACTCTTCTTCATGCAGGCATGTGAATCATGGAAAATGACATTTCACAATTTAGTAAATCAGTGGAATATACTAGCACAAGAGTGGTACATACTCCTTTCTTTGGTTAACTTATTTATTTATTTATTAAGGCACGGACAATTTTTATAGAAAAAATTTTAGTACTTTACTATTGTTGAGGTAGCAGATAACATGATGTCAAATGATATATTGCAGATCATAATTTGCCATCACATCAAGTTGTCAAAAAAAAGTTATGAAATTTGTTATGTCAGTTGCATTGCAGGTTTTATTAAATTGTTGTATCTGTTATTTTATTAGTTAAATGTAATACCATACTTTTCTTTGGGGAGTAAAAGGAGATAGCATCTCTATCATTATATTATGATGAATTATGTTTAAATCTATATAATACTAGAAGCTAAAACGTAGCATTTAATATTGCTTACAAAACTTCACAACTTTAGCTCTAGCTTTCTAACACCAAACTCTCTCTCTTCCCTCCTTGTTCTCTTCCTCTCCTCATTTAACTAAACCACTCCTTCATACCTGTACAATCGCCATATTGGGTACACATTCTCCATTTATTCATTCCTTTTGTAATTAATATCTTGCTATTCTTTCAACTAATTGAGCACTAATTCAGACCTTCTTCAAATCTGTCTTGATTAGTGGTGATTCTTATTATTCCCGATCAAAAGGTTTTTCAAAAAGTTCAACTGTTGCCTATTGGAAATAGAACATCCACTGCTTTATTTTTATTTTTTCTATATATATCTACAATCTCTCTTCCTCCATAGATAAAGAGCCTATTAGCCTAACCTATGCCAATGCAGAATACAATCCATTCCACCAGGAGCCCCTACTAAATTATTAGATTTGAAGCGATGGATATTTGTTGTGGGGTTCTCAGCAAAACAAACAGACCAAAACAAAAACAAAAAAACAAAAAACAAACGCTTTTGGAATCAAAGCCCTTCAGCCTCCAAACCAAAACGTTGTCAATGTTAAAGAAGTGCTTGAACAATCTGTAAACATAGTTTTGAAACTTAGACCGGACCGCACCGTCCGACTGAGTTAACTATGAACCATTCATCAAAACGATTCTTTTAACCCAAAAAATTGCCCTATGCAAGAAAATCAGTGAAACCGCCCTATCACAAGTTTAGATTAGAGTTTTTTTTTTTTTTTTTTTTGGGTACTTACAACAATTGTTGAAGCTTCAACTAGGGGTGTCAATATTCGACCCAACTCGTGAACATGACACGAGCTTGACATTGGTTTTTGCGGGTTAGGGTTGGGCCTTAGCAAGTCTGGGTCATAAACACGGGTCAACCCAAAAGAGACACAATAAAAAACGTGTTATAAGTAGGTCAACCCGCGTAACCCGCAATAGACACGTCAATTTATTTGTGCCAACCCAAAATGACTCATTTAACATAACTCATTTAAATAGTATAACAAATAAATATTCATTTTATTTTATATTTGTCAAATATTTTTTATATCCAAACTATATTTTAAATTTAAAAAGAAAAGTGAGTAATTATATTCAAAAACTTACAAGAGGTATAATTGGAAATTGAAACTTTACAAACCTTAAGGATATTAAATTTTTGTTGAACTATGTTATTTTTAATTTGGGTAGAAGTGTATGCACTTCTTTTGGGGTGTAAAGAACTTATTTCTAGATAGATGTTATGTTTTTCTTAAACTATATTATTTTGAATGTGGGTTGAAGACTTTAAGCATATACACTATTTTTAGGATGTAAAAAAAATATATTTTCGTGTGGATGTTATAATTAATATTATACACGTTGAAATGGGTTGTGTTATATTCGTGTCAACCCAATACGACCCATTATTAAGCGTGTCAAGTGGGTTGGGTCAGGTCAATCCGCCTTATTAACAGGTCAAGTTAGGGTTGAAAGATCATGACACGATTATTAAATGGGTCGGGTTCGAGTTGAGCCACTTAGTCGAATACCCCTACCTTGACATGCCACAAACCCAACACGCTAACCCGAATTGACACTCCTAACTTCAAAAAACCACGAGATGCTGTCAAACCATGAGATTGCATCACTATTCCTTCTTATTTTTCTTCTTTGTCTCTATCACCCTCGCTCTCACTGTGTTTTCACCATTTCTACAGGTTTTCTTTAATTGATTGTCACAATGAAGGTCACGTTGTTGCAGATGATAGACAGACAAACTAATGCTTAGGAAAGCTTAGCTGTCATCCACTTTATAGTGTACCAAATACTTGCAAGCCTTTAACCACTTATTTCTTTCTTAAATTGGCTTGGGCTTGTGTTTTTACTTTATCTTTTTAATGGATGGACAAACCAATGTCGGCCCCTCTTTTGGTTTTTGTCTTTTTTTTTTTTCTTAAATACTAAATGGGGTTGGGAATAATAAAAAAGTAAACATGATTTAGATAAAGACTAGCATAGAATATTGAACTCTAACAAAAAGTTTAAGTATATTAATTTCATATATATATATATATATATATATATTCATTGATTGAGAAACTCAGTATTTATTTATGTTTGATTATGATTTAATATTACTTATTTCTCTTGTGAATGTTATGATATGAAAAATATATTTGAAATATAGATATTTATATTTATTTGAATTATTTTAGTCAGTTTTTATTTTTTTACTAATTTAATATATTTATTTTTTAAAATAATTCTTAAGTTATTTATGACATCATCACGATATGACCTCAGTTCAATTTTAGCCCGATCTTTAAAACCTTAAACTTCTCCCTTTTATAATTACTAATAAGTTTCCCATGCAATGCACAGATATTGTTGCAATTTTTTATGTAAATTTGTTTTTGAAAAATATTAAACATATATTATAGCATAATTATTACAAAACTTTGTTAGTAATGAGTTCACCATAAAAAGTAACAATTATAAATTGCTCACATATATCTATCATAATTATTTTGTTCAAGTAAAGAACAATAATTAAAACAACTTGGAGTAATATTGTATAATAAAAGTTGATAAAAACATATTAATTCATTCTATATTATTAATTTTTATTATATGATGTAATAAAAAGTTTCATTATGAAATCTTTTTTTTTCTTCAATCTTTGTTATTAAGGTATGGTGATATTTGTTATCATCATTAGTTTCTCTATCTTCAATGTTTGAAGTTTAATCCGTCCATATTTGTTCAATTTTTGAGCTTTCATCATTTTTTTTTCCTTTTATTGCATCATTTGTGTTAATCACTAATGAATTGGCATCAAGAGATTCTCAATTGGATCTTACAAAGTTTAGACTTTGTCGCTAAGATTTTTCATAGTATTTGCATTTATATTAAATTTCAATGATGTTACGGTTTTTTGTAAATATTTTTATTTTTGTTAATTTTGGAATAGTGCAATAAAAAATTAATATAGCATATTAAATTGTGTATTTTTTTTCTTCCATACTTTTTTATCATTTAAAGGTCCATCAAAAATCTTAGTAACTATGTAATTTTCAAAACCATCCTTTAGATTGAATTCATTCAAATGAAGTAGAGAAATCCATTTTTTTCCTAATTTTTTTTTTCAAATCACGTGGAATTCATTCTCCAATATCAATATTTTTACAATAATTTAAATAAGTTGTACCTCAATTTATTTTTTAGCAAAATATCTCATAGATTCAATTAGGATTTTCTCGGCATCTCAATCAAATATCACAAAATTTGTTTTGATAGTTGCATCAAAAACTTCAATTTGAATCATGTATCTGAAGTAGTTTGCAATTGTATATATATAGTAGTTATAATGAGATAAATTTATTATAAATATTTGGAGAGTATGTAGTTAATGTGAGTGCCTCTAACTTGTAATATATTAGAGTGTAATATAAATCTCGTATTATAATGAACCATAACATGTGTATATATAGTAGAATAAACCCTAGACTAATAGACTTCTAGTACAAATAGGAGACTTAGCTTGCACACAAAGTAGAATTAGGCTCAGGCTTATACTAATGTGCTAATATATCTCTGACACCCCCTCTCAAATTCAAAATGTAAACTTAATGAAATCTTGAGATTTGATAAGGTTGAGAAGATCTCTTGAATGAAATTTGGCTCTGTGACGATGGTTTGAGGAAGGCAACGGTCTTGCAGTGTTGATGTGACTTCTATTGGTGGCATGACTATACTAGAGAAATTTGACGGCAGCAGTGGGAAGCCAAAGAAAATGGACACAGCGAAGAAACACCGAGGAAGACAAAGATTGCTCTTAATACACTGTAAGGATAGAAAACTATGGCCATAGGAAGGTAACTCTGATACCATGTTAAATATTAGCATTGATACACTATGTTGAATATGCTAGTATGGATGCGGAAGTGAAAGCATAAAGTATAAAACATAATAACATACGAGAGTTACGTAGTTCAACCTAACGACCTACATCCACGGAGGAAACCCTAAAGGACTACATCAATAATATATTAGAATGTAGTATAAATCCTGTATTACAATGAACCATAACATGTATATATATAGTAGACTAAACCCTAGATTAATAGATTTCTAGTACAAGTAGGAGACTTGACTTGCACACAAAGTAGAATTAGGCTTGGGCTTATACTAATGGGCTAATATATCTCTAACAGGTTGTATTCTCAAGAGAAGAATTAAGAGTACAATATATTCAAAAAATGATGCAAATTAGGTAGTTAGGACTCATCTAGTGTCAACCAAGAAGACAAGGTGCTAATAACTGCAGCCTTTAGCCTTTAAATAGAAAGCTCATGTCCCTGAAATGTTCCCTAATTTCCTTCCTTCCCAATTTTCCACACTAGGCACAATGAAACCACATTCCAATACCTATTTCAAAATGAATTTGGTTTCCTCCTGCAACACTGAAGCATAGTATGTACCAATGCTATCATTACCCAACTCACCCTGAACACCACAAATACCAAAGTCAATAATCAACATGAATTTGTTTATAGATACAAGGGAAATGAGTTGTAATTGAAATATAAGGTCAAGATTAAGTTATACGTAGTGTAACACTATATCAACGAGTCCAAATCTTCTATCCCACTCACTCTTCTTGCTCCATTATATACTCCACAGATAAAAGCATGTCACATGTTCATCTATTTTATTAAATACTAAATTTATACCTTTTATTATTTCAATTTTCTAAAATAAATAAATAAATAACTAATCATATTTAAGTACTTGAAAAAATAAAAGGCATAAATTTAGCATTTAATAAAATAGATGGACATGTGATGTGTTTTTATTTGTAGAGTATATAGTGGAACAAGAAAAGTGGGACAGAAAATTTGAACTCTTTTATTAACATTACGCCACTTGATAATGTTTATTGTATTAATATTTTGAAAATCCTATTGTTAGATTATATGATCTCTTTGTTCTTAACATGCATGCTGAATTTTGTAATAATTAAATTTTAATTAGTTGGTAGGTAAGTGTGAATTAAGTATTGAGATCATTATTCAAAATTCCCAGCTTTCATTGTGAGTTTCAGCTAGCTCAACTGGTAAAGTCTCTAATAGTTGAATAAGAGATCTGGGGTTCAATCCCCGCCTACACTAAAAATTGATTGATGTCTTGGTCTGATGATAAAGAGCTATCATCAGAAGCGGATGCCATAGGTTGAAACTCTCTCTCAAAAAAAAAAAAAAAAAAAATTCCCAACTTTCATTCCTTTTATATTGTTTTCATCCCATTTTGTTGGTCCCTTTTTCCTTTTTGGGTTGTCCCAAAGTATAGTCATCTTTGAATAGTCAATGAGCGGACATCCTTTCTTACTTTATTTAAAAAGTCAATACCCTATTAAATTAAAGTTAAATTAGCTAGGGTAGTTATGAAAAACTTGTAACTTTTTATTTAAAAGACAAAGCATTAAACAATGTTCATTTAAAAAGTTGGATTTTCTAAATCTGACCAACAAAATGGGATGGAATGTTTTTATGTTTGCTATTTCCTTAAATAGCAATGTGGGAAGTCATTGTTGATGCTAAATTTCCAAAAATGGTGGTTATCATGGTTTTCTCCGCTTCTTGCTCTCTCCTGCTCCTTCCTCATTTTCTCTTTATTTTTCATTTCGTTGATTCTCAAGCTGGTTTCGAGAGAACTGGGCTCTCAGTAGGCCCTATGTCTGTGATTAGCCTTCAGATTTAACTTGGAACAAAGGCCTATCTGTTCTTTATCTTTTAGAATTGCATGGATTGTGAATTCAAATAGTTTAGAGTTAGAGGTTATATTATTATTCTCAAAAAAAGGGTAAAGAGTTTGTAATGGGATTATTAAGGAATTGGATGCACATGAATCAAGATTATGGTGGATGTTTAATAAATTAATGGCAACGAAAGGAATATAGGGAGCTGTGTAGGTATATTTCCCAAAAGGTAAAAATTTATAGAAAATCGCTGATATCCACTTGACATCTTCAGTGGAGTTCAATATTATGACTGCATTAATATTCACCTATGGAGTAAAGGAGCCATTCAGTGTTGTGTCATCATTTTGAAAAACAGTGTTTTATTCTAGACACAGGAAAACATATCAAGATTTGATTGTGCAGCTTTATCAGCGTGCAGTTTCTTTAGAATATAGTTTATTGATGTCATTGTTTTAAGTGTTTTTATCGATTGGGTTTTTCTTGTCATTTTTGTGTTCAAAGCACCAAAAGTTTGGTCTAAGGATTGGTTGTTGTTACATCATCTTCAAAGCAACTCAATATTGGACCATTGGCCAATATACTTGTGGTATTGCTCGTTCCCAGAAACCTAGATATTTGTTTGTTTTCCATGATTTTTATCCATTCAGTTTTTTTTGTGAGGTAGTATTTTGTAAATATATGTAGGTGTTCCCAGATGTCTAATATGAACTGATTGCTCAGTCCCTTCATGTGATGCTCATTTATGTAGTTCTCATAGAATGTAAAGATTTAATTTAGTTTTTGGATTTATATAATCTCTTTTTTATTCCTCTCTACATCTTGTCTTCCGAACTGTTGGTTTCTCTGGGGCAGATATCCGAAATCTTGATAATGACGCAGCAATTATGTCGGTAAGTTAAACACTTAAACTTCACATTATTAATTGCAATAGGTATTCCCTTATACCTCTATGTCATGGGAAGTCTTTTAGTAGGCTTCATGTTTCTGTGACTTTGCAATCCAAAGAGAAGAAATTATCCCTCTTTAGAGATATGTCATTATAAAAGATGAAAAAATCCCATGCATGCAATAGATCAAATAGCTTTGATTATGGTATGAATACATGTGTATAATCTAATTTTTTCCCCTTAAAGTTTAATTGGTTGGGGCTTACACTAAGTGGGCTTTACCTGCTCCTATCCTCCTAATTAGTTCAATTATAATATTCTAGCTGTAGAGTTTATTTAGACCCATTTAACACACAATTGGATTAACCTAGTTAACAAGCCAAGTTATTACTTAGTCCAAATTTCTGATCTAGGTTATCACAATCATATAATTATATCAATGTAAAGTGTAGAATATAAAAATACAAAGATATGATGACCCAGGAAAACCAAATTGGTAAAAAACCTAAGGAGGATTTAACCTAGCTATCCTCAAGGTAAACCTGAATCCACTATAAAAGAATCGAAGTTGTACAATAGCGACTTAGACCACTAACATCCTATTGCTACCCACCAGTAGAACTTATTGACACGACCACGTGCAAGCTCCGAGGCCACGGATTCCTTCTTTCTTGGATTCTCCAGCAAGTATAAGCACTCCTGCTTGTGTATTTTTAAGCTCTTATGACAGCAACTGAATGATCATCAAGTTCTCGAAAAAATCTTCTTCTTGATAATCTCAAGCTTGTGTGAAGACAAGCACCTCTCAGATTTCACAAGAGATTCACACAAACAGCAATATGAGTAACCTAAAAAACGTGACTAGGGTTTGCCTTTTATACCTAGAGCAAAACATAAAACCCTACACATCATATGGGCTTAGGGCTGAGTTGAAAATTCTGTAGAAAAAACAATATGCACGACTTTCGATCGGTCGAGTCTAATTCTCGATTGATCGAGTCAGGCAGAAATGCACAGTAACTTCTGCAGTTAACTCGATTCCAACTTTACATAAATCACATATTTTGAGCTAGTCTAAAACATAACTAGACACTTGTTTTGATCATGGTTTGCCAACAATACATATTACAGTTCTAATACATTAGTTCCTAATTACTTAGAACCTAACACTAGCTATTACCTTGATTTGTGTGTGCACACCCATGTAAATACATATTTTCATCATATGTGCTGATGCACTGACATTTTCATTCTCAATTCTGTTTCACAATCTCAACCCTTTAGACACCAATATCTTCTTGGCTTAGTGGCACTTCTGGCTCTCTCATTGGAGAGAGTCCCTCAACTTACTGTAGCAAAAAAAAAAAAAGACACCTTTGCTGCAGAGTATGTTTGGTGAACATCTTATCATCTTGAAAGGTTCATTGTTGGTGGGAATTTGATACATGACTCTAAAAAGTGTCATTTCTCATGCTTATAATTTTGTGACTATCTGGGTCTTTTAGATTGAACTGTAACTTTGGAGCATCCTTTAATAATTTTTCATGCATTTAGTAACAATCATGAGTTGAATGGTAGGCTACCTATTATTTTGGCTAAACAAACTTCATTGTTTGTTGCAGGTGAGGAAAGGACACTCCAAGATCTCTCAGGAAGGCATTGTTGATGTGCTAGATAAACAATTGCTTGAGGGTATTTGTGTACTTCTCAATGAGGAAGAGCAGGAAATGCGAAAAAGTGTAAGTCTGTTGGCATTGGGTTTATTTTTATTCTGTGTGTGCTTATGAAAGTCATGCTGTTCTTTTTTAATCATTGGACTTGCATAATTTGTAATAGGTGTCTTTGGAGAAGAATATAGTTGTAATAGGTGTATTAGATTTTGAAAGGTGGATTATTGTTTTATATATATAGCAAGGAAGCATTAAAAGTAATTAAAGAAGAAGAAAAAATCTAATACTTCTATATGATTCTGTTGAAGGAAAGACCTATGGTGCATTTGGATTGAGGGGGAAAGAGGGAGAGTAGAGTAAATTTAGCTCAAAATTAGCCTATTTTTAACTAACTCTACTCTACTCCACTCTCCCCCTCAATCCAAACAAGCCTTTGGCGTGCTCTTAAGATTAATTGGTTTGCCCAAGCATGGTGGCGCAGCCCAGAAATTGCTAGCAACCTCCTCCTTCATCAGTGTATAAGCTAAACTTCGACGCGGCTGTCTTTTCTAGGCTTCATTGCTCAGGTTTTGGGGCAATAATCTGAAACTCATATGGAGAAGTAATGGCTGCAATGTCTGTCAAAATGGCCTTCGGTCAGTAACAGTGAAGAAGCAAAGGCGTTGGCTTGTCGAAAGGCCATTGAGTTCTCTATGGAAGCATGTTTTTCAATGTTGATAATTGAAGGTGACAACACTAATGTCATGAAAGTACTGTTGGGCTCATTGGTGGCCATTCGTTGTTGGGACATGTTTATGAAGACATTCAGTGCAGCCTTCATGGGTTGAACTCAGTCTCTATAAGCTGTGTTAGAAGAGGGGGAAACAAGGTAGCGCATATTTTGGCTCAATACGCTATAAATATTAGTGATGAGTTGTATTGGATGGAGGATTCTCCACCCCTGTCCTAGAAGCCTTGTACCAAGGCTGTTTATCCATTAATGAATGAATAATTGCTTTGTCTTCAAAAAATTTTTAAGGCAATAGAAATGATAGTATGTGAATAGGTCTCAAGATGGAGGAGTGTGTACTATGAGTTGTATACACGTGATCGTATCAAGTAAGGTGTAAAATGACCATTCTGACCAAGTAACAAACATAGAACTAATACTATTCGGTGGTTGCACGATATGAATGGTAGGATTCTGCAGAGGATCGGATCACTGATTCTCTTACTTTATTTGGTTTGATCTGAGGCTGAATTCTGCCAAGTTCGTCATTGTAGTAAGGCTTACAACGTTCCCATAGTCTGTAGAGCAAGGAAGAAAGAAGACAGAGAAAACTCTCTCTTTCTTTTTCTACCGTCCTATCCAAAAATCACAATCACATAATACCGCAATGAATCAAAATGCAAAGCTCATCCATTTCAGTGTTGGAAGAAGTCACCCAATACGCTAATGACTTTGCAAATCAACTAGGTCAGAGCGGCGGGTTTGGAAGCACTTTATTTCGTGGAATGATTCCAGAGAACAACCCTCATAATCTGTCTGTGCAGAATGTGGCTGTGAAGATGTCATACTTTAAGAACACTCGGGATGTCCAGCTATATGAGGTAGCAAAAACGAGCTACTTGCTACCATTCTGGCTTTCACAACCAGAATGGTAAAAAGTAGCTCGTTTTCGCTACCTCATATAGCTGGACATCCCGAGTGTTCTTAAAGTGTGACGTCTTCACAACCACATTCTGCACAGGCAGATTATGAGGTTGTTCTCTGGAATCATTCCACGAAATAAAGTGCTTCCAAACCCGCCGCTTGGACCAAGTTGATTTGCAAAGTCATTAGTGTATTGGGTGAGTTTTTCAACACTGAAATGGACGAGCTCTGCATTTTGATTCATTGAGGTATTATGTGATTGTGATTTTTGGATAGGACGGTAGAAAAAGAAAGAGAGAGTTTTCTCTGTCTTCTTTCTTCCTTGCTCTACAGACTTTGGGAACATTGTAAGCCTTACTTCAGTGACAAACTTGGCAAAGTTCAGCCTCAGATCAAACCAAATATAGTAAGAGAATCAGTGATCTGATCCTCTGTGGAATCCTACCATTTCATATCATGCAACCACCGAATAGTATTAGTTCTATGTTTGTTACTTGGTCAGAATAGTCATTTTACACCTTACTTGATACAATCACGTGTATACAAAACATAGTACACACTCCTCTATCTTGAGACCTATTCGTATACTATCAATTCTATTGCCTTACTTTTTTTTTTGAAGATAAAGCAATTATTCATTCATTAATGGATAAACAGTCTTGGTACAAGGCTTCTAGGATAGGGGGTGGAGAATCCTCCATCCAATACGACTCATCGCTAATATTTCTAACGTATTGAGCCAAAATATGCACTACCGTATTTCCCCCTCTTCTAACACAGCTTATAGAGATTGGGTTCAAACCATAAAGGCTGCACTGAATGTCTTCATAAACATGTCCCAACAACGAATGGCCACCTGATGAGCTCGACACTGCTTTCATGACATTAGGGTTGTTGCCTTCAATTATCAACTCTGAAAAACCTGCTTCCATAGAGAACTCAATGGCCTTTCGACAAGCCAACGCCTTTGCTTCTTCACTGTTACTGACCGAAGGCCCTTTGACAGACGTTGCAGCCATTACTTCTCCATATGAGTTTTGGATTATTGCCCCAAAACTCGAGCAATGAAGCCTAGAAAAGACAGCCACATCAAAGTTTAGCTTATACACCGATGAAGGAGGAGGTTGCTAGCTATTTTTAGGTTGTGCCACCGTGCTTGGGCGAACCAATTAATCTTAAGAGCATGCTAAAGGCTTGTTTGGATTGAGAGGGGGAGTGGAGTAGAATAGAGTTAGCTAAAAATACGCTAATTTTGGGCCAAATTTACTTTACTCTCCCTCCTCCCCCCTCAATCCAAACGCATCATTAGTCTTTAACTGAATCATATAGAAGTATTAGATTTTTTTTTTGTTTGTTCTTTAATTACTTTTAATCCTCCTTTCAAAAAAACTAAGCTAGAGGGATTTGGAAGTCTTAACCGACTCCTTTAGCAAAGAAAACTTCATTGTAAATGTTCAATTTGGCAAACTCTACTATGGTAAAAACCCAGATGCTCAAGAGCTTACTGTCAAAATTTGTTGGCTTCATCATGACGAAAAACATACTGTCTCACTTAGCGACGTTGCTATTGTTGACAGATTGGAGGGACTACACATTATCCATCTATCTAACCATTTATTGCATTTTACAAGAATGTGTATTGAGTTGATTATAATATCATATCTTTCAGCGTGAGCTCCATATTTTGACAAATCCAGATGTTAGAAATCACCCCAAATTTGGTGAAGTTGAAAGGGTTTTACTATGAAGATCAAGGTTCCCATTATGGTGTTGTCTATGATGTTAGATCAAACGATTCTTTTCTCAACCTTATCGAAAAAGGTAGCAGAGCTCATGTGTATTTTATAAACCATAATGTACATTTTTAGACCCCTTAAACATAAACAAATTCACCTAGTTATTTAGCCAAGTGATTAGTTTAGGTAAATTATTCAGATCTAGGTTAACACAAGTAAATCAAATCATGCAAAGCAGTGCGGAAATGTGAAGAACACACGATATGATAACCCAAGAAAACCAAACCGGTAAAAAACCTGAGGAGGATTTAACCTAGCTACCCTCAAAAGCTTAATATCTAAATTTGGTGGCTTCATCATGACAAAAAACGTACATCTCACTTTGCAACATTGCTATTGTTGACAGATTGGAGGTGCTACACATTATCTATCTATGTAACCATTTATTACATTTTACAAGAATGTGTATTGAATTAATTATAATATCATATCTTTTAGCGTGAGCTCTATATTTTGACAAATCCAGACATTGGAAATCACCCCAATTTGGTGAAGTTGAAAGGGTATTGCTGTGAAGATCAAGGTTCCCATTATGGTGTTGTCTATGATGTTAGATCAAAAGATTCTCTTCTCAACCTTATCGAAAAAGGTAGCGAAGCTCATGTGTATTCTATAAACCATGATGTACATTTTTAGACCTCTTAAACACAAATAGATTAACCTAGTTATTTAGCCAAGTGATTAACTTATGTAGATTATTTAGATCTAGGTTAACACAAGTAAATCATATCATGCAAAGCAGTGCGGAAATATAAAAAACACACGATATGATAACCTAGGAAAATCAAACCAGTAAAAAAGTTGAGGAGGATTTAATCTAGCTACCCTCAAGAGCTTACTATCAAAATTTGGTGGCTTCATCATGACGAAAAACATACTATCTCACTTCGCAACGTTGCTATTGTTGATAGATTGGAGGTACTACACAGTATCTATCTATCTAACCATTTATTACATTTTACAAGAATGTGTATTGAGTTGATTATAATATCATATCTTTTAGCGTGAGCTCTATATTTTGACAGATCTGGACACTGGAAATCACCCCAATTTGGTGAAGTTGAAAGGTATTGATGTGAAGATCAAGGTTCCCATTATGGTGTTGTCTATGATGTTAAATCAAAAGATTCTCTTCTCAACCTTATCAAAAAGTAGCAAAGCTCATGTGTATTCTATAAACCATGATGTATGTTTTTAGACCCCTTAAACACAAATAGATTGACCTAGTTATTTAGCCAAGTGATTAACTTAGATAGATTATTTAGATTTAGGTTAACACAAGTAAATCATATCATGCAAAGCAGTGCGGAAATATAAAGAACACACGATATGATAACCCAAGAAAACTAAATCGGTACAAACTTTGGGAGGATTTAACCTAGCTATTCTCAAGGTAAAACAGATCCACTATGAAAGAATTGAAGTTTTACAATAGTGACTTAGACCACTAACATCCTATTGCTACCTCGAGTAGAAAACTTACTACCATGACCACGTAACAGATCCAAGTCCACAGACTACTTCTTTCTCAGATTCACAGCATTCACAAATATACCACTTGTTTTTCTTTAAGCTCTTTATGCAGCAACTGAAGCGATCACCAAGCTCTCGACATCAATCTTGATCTTGATAACCCTAAGTATGTATAAAGGCTAACACATTTAGATCTCACAAGAGATTCACACACACAGTATAAACAACAACCTCAAAACGTGGCTAGGGTTTTCTCTTTTATACTTAAGGCAAAACATAAAACCCTACACCTCATATGAGCTTGGGCTAAGTTGGAAATTCTGCAGAAAAAACATTCTGCACGAGTTTTGACCGATCGAGTTTAATTTTCGATCGATCGAGCCTTGTAGAAAGTGAATAGTAATTTTCTACAATTACTCGATTCTAACTTTACACTAAACATACTTTGAGCAGCCTAAATTTAGATTCTAAGTTTTGATCATGGTTTGCCAATATTACACGTTGAAGTTCTAATATATTTAGATCTTAAATCCTTAGAACCTAACACATGATTATGAAATTTAGTCACTAATGACTTGACTTGTTCAAAAAATTGCAGATGATTTTACTTGGACCCAGAAAATGCAGGTGGCTCTTGGAGTGGCTCGTGTGCTTGAGCATTTGCATGAATAGAATTACCAGGTTTGCAATGTTCACCGTACTCATGTCATTCTTGATCAGGTTAGCATTGGCGCTATGATTAACTTTATAGCTCAAGCCACAATTCTTTAATTTTCAAAAGTTTAATGAAGTCTTGCATAATCCAATGGCTCTGCAGGATTCCAATCAAGTGTTACTTGATCTAACCGTACCGTTGCAAAATGGTATCCATGCACAATATATTACGATTATGATGGCTATATTGATCCACCTTTTGTTCACAATGGTATATTCCTTTATGTTTTATTTTATACTTCAGATTTTAATGTTTCGAACTTGTTTAAGTTTTGTGCATCTGCATAATTACTGGACATTATACTGATGTTATTATATGCACTGTGAACTACTTGAATACCATGAAGACGAGCTATGTGCCGAACTGATTGGCAATATGATTATCTGTGTTTTTATGGATGGAGTAGAAAATTGGCCCCTTAAAGTGCTTCAGCAGAGGTCCTTGATTGTCACTTTTGTGGGAAGGGCTTTTTGTCTAATAAGTGGGTAAAGGAAACAATTTTGGGAGAAAGTCAACCGACATCATAACGTAGGGAAATTACCATGAAATTTTCAACCTGTGAGAAGCAAAATTTAGAGAAAAACAGACGCCAAAAAAAAAAAAAAATAACACACACAAGACAGTATTTATGTGGTTCGGCAATTTGCCTATGTCCACGGAGTTGCAAAGATTTCACTATTATCAGGGAAAAATACAAAGTGCGGCTATACACTTTTTCTCTCTCACAAAACCACACCCAAAAAAAAAAAAAAACCCTAATCACCAAAAAACCCCTGCACTCTAGCTTGGGTTGTCCGCCCAAGCCTTCGATCCATAGACTAAGTCTTAGAAAATCTCCCATTAAAAAACCACATAATATTATTCGAGTCAGGTCGGGTTGTCAACTGAATCAAACACAACTAGGCTTCACAAAGCCCAACATATAAGTGGTAGGCCATGAATTAGAAACATATGGGTAGTGAGTTGCAAAGTTGTAAAAAATTTACCTAAGGCTTTCTGTTCTATTTCTCTAGTCTAAGCTATAATTGTTTTACAATAAACAAGTGTTATTTGTTTCAAGTAGCTGCCCTTATTCAGGTATTGCTTTAAATTTTTCCATTCCTCTTCAAGCTATTGATAAATGTGTGAAAAAATACTATTGTGAATGCTTGTGGTGATATTTTAGTGAATTTATAGGCCTTGCATCTCTTAGTTGTGCTAATGTTCGTGTTACTCGTGGTCACTGTAATTTTTGGGTCAATACTTGCAATGTTAACAATTCTGTGTTTACTGTAGTGGAGTTGCTTGGATGCAAGAGTGTTTTGGAATTGCAGTTTTACTTCACGTACTCTTTTTTTCCCTATGGTTATTCCATACAAAATTTTCTTTTCCTTCTCTTTTTCCTGATCGGTTGTTCTTACAAATTTTTTCTATAATAGGTTTTTGGGTGAAGAGAGCCGATGTCTTTTAATTTGGTATTGTACTTATAGGGCTCATTGCTAAATTTGCATTTGATCAATCCAAGTGCCGAGCTGCTAGTGAATTTCGCAGGATGGGCACAGAGACAGTACAAGCAGAAGTTAAATTCTAGCTTACAACCAGTTGGCTGTTTACTTGTGTATAAGACCTTTGACAGTGCACCAGATTTTGATGTTCATGATGGAGTGGCAATTACCAAGCTGGCAGTGTGTGGACTTACACGAAAGGAAATGCCCTACAATGACACAAATTGTTAAGTACCTGCAGGGTATACCTCTTTTCTCTGGGAATTTTGGTGATGCTATACTGCGGGGAGATTTAATAGATGAGTGGGACACACAATCTACAGAAGAAACTGCTGGGAAGGAAAAAACAGTAATGCAGAGAATGAAAGGATGTCTATTTTTCTGTTGTTTGATCACGAAGACTAACTAAATAGGAGAAAAAGAAAATATTAGTACAAATGAATAAATTCAGATTAGTACATGTCATAAATATCAAGTAAAAATAAAATCACTGTTCAAAACTCGTTAAAGAAACTCTCCTCTTAACTCTTTTCCTATCACTTTCACTATAATTTTTTTATTTATTTGAGAAACATATTAACTGCTAAACACACACGTAATCAAGCTGCTATTGCAAACAACCATAACCAAGTCTTCCATGTTCCACCCCAGTTGTCTTACATAGCAGATAACTATTGTTCACGTTATTGTCATAATTTGTCATTACTATTGGATAATAATGAACTGGATTTGGCTTTGTTGAGGTTATGGTTGAAGTGTTGTGTTATGAAATTGGGGTTGGTGATCTTTGAATACCAAGACTTTAAAAGGAACCTGATATGGATTAAGAATTTCACTGGTAGCCGAGTTAAGATATTGAATATGATGTCGTCCAGGAGACACTGCTGGGACCATAATGTTGGGGGGAGCCATTGGTTATAATAATGGAGTATTTGTAAGAAGCAGATTTGAAAAAATGCATTAATGAAAGCAGATGTCTATCAAAAACTAATATAATAATGGATTTTACTAACGTGTACTCTAAAGTTTTATCAAGAATTAAAAGAGTAAACTTTTTCAATTTCTCATAAAATGTTTTAAAAATTGGATGACTTAGGGCACACATTAACCGTACCCTTTATATATATATTTATATATATATATATATATATATATATATATATATGTATATATGTATGTATGTATGTATTTTGGATAGTTCATATCTTGGACATGTTTGTTTATATACATAGTTCATTTTGGGAAATTCATTAGATCAGTATTTCTAGAATTTTTAGATAACAAGTAACATCTAATTTTTTTTTTAATAGATACGACAGAGTTTCAACTTATGAATTTTGGTATAATATATATATGTGTATATATATATATATATATATATATATATATGTTCTCAAAGAAGGATCTCAATTTTATTGAAGTTTAGAGCTTTTAGATAAGTGGCTAATCCTATGGCGTGAGATATTTAAAGATTCTCATGGCCTAATGAATGTGTCACGGTAAGATATCATAGTTCTATAAAACCCCATCAGCTGTAGGACGAGTGACCATTTTTTAACTTACAAGGTACAGCTCTCATTTCAATAGTAATACCCTAAATAAAGTCTCTATTTGTCTTAAACCAACATTACCTTCTTCTTTTTTGTCTATTTGGAATCTGGATACCATAGTTAAGAGAAAATATGATCTATCAATATGAGGATCTAAAGCCAATTTTTTTTAAGGAAGTGGAAAGTCTTGTTTTGGGGTTTTAACAAATTGGAAATTTCTATAGGCTCTGATTAATATTCAATTTTAAAAATAGAACTTGATGCAAATGTTGTAGTCTCCTTCATGAGCAGTCCTACTGTAACTAATGATGAATCTACTGCATTGATTAATGAATAAAGGAAGCTTCTAAGGCATTTTCCTCAAAGTCAGAATTAGGCACTGCTATAGGGAAGCAAATTGTTGTACAGATGCTGTATGCTATAGCTAGGAGGGGAGCTTTGATGAATGTAATGTTTCCTTATTTTTAATTACCTTCCATCTAATGTTATGTTTTTGTTAAATTGTAGACAATATTGGTTTGCTTAGTGACCATTTATCAAAAACTATTCCTGTTCCCTAACCTTTGAATGCATTACAGTTTAATAAACAAATAAATACACTTTTTCAATAACATAAGATGAAAATTCCCTATGGCACTGCTGGAACATGCTAAGCAATTGCTAGATACCAATCCCACATTGACAAAATGAATGATCTCTTAAATGTTTATAAGATTCCAAACTAGTTGGTCGTTTTTCAGTGAGGCTTTCAATCTGGCCTGCCCGTTCCAAGCGAAGAGATGAGCCAATGGACTTGAGCTAAGGCTCTGGGTTCAATGGTTCCTAAAGATGAGGGCAATGCATGAGGCTTGTTTCACAGAGCAGCGACAACCTCCCACTCTTTGCAGTGGAAGGATAACGGGCCAGTGCCTATTGGATCCAACATGGCCCACTGGCTTGAACCCAACTAAACCATCACTTTTTTTCTTTTGTTTTTTTCTCTAGTTTTTCTGGGTTGAACACAATATTTCTCTTAGAAGAATCTAAAACAAACATGTCCAAGATATGAACTATCTAATCTAAAAAGTTGATTTTTGTTTATAACGATAATATAGATTGATAAAACTTGGATTTGATCCCTTAGATATAAAATTTAAGTGGTTCATAAAAATGCCTTCACAGTTATGTTAATTGAGAATAATATAGTTGAGTTATGTTAGTTCAATTTGCATAAAATCAATTCTTTGATTTTCAAATGGAGGCACAAAAAAACCTGATTAACCTTGCACGAATCACAATTAAGTCAAGTAGAAAATACACTTTAAGTCTCTACATTTTAGGCCGATTCTCATTTTGATCCCAACATTTTGGGAGCACCTACATTGGTTCCCAAAAATCGAAAATTGTTTCCATTTTGGTCCCTACCAACATCTAAGTAACCAAAATTACCTATGTGGTGGAAGGAATTAATCATTGGAATGATATATGCAAAGTAGCTAATAAAATAATAATTAAAAAATTGATTTTGCATTTAAAAATGTCACATTAGCATTTTAATTTTTAAAATCAACATTAAAAAAAAAATTCTGAACTTCTGATATAAAATTATATATATTGTTAGGGTCATGAAGGCACAGAAAAACTGGATTAACTTTGCAAAAATCACAATTCACTACTACTTAAAAAAAAAAAAAAAAGAGGAGTTCTTATCTGAAAACTCAATATTACAAATGCTAGAGCTTGTCTAATTCTTAATTACTACTTGATTAATTTTAATCTAAATACACTTGATGCGGAATATACGTGTTTAACAAATTAATAAATTAAAGCACTCAACAATTGCATGGATGAACAAATAAGTGCAATGCTAAAATGGAAAGGGCAATTGGTAAAAGAATAGCAAACCCAAGATAACATAGTTGTGTTATCGAAGAGGAAACCGAAGAACTCGGCGAAAAACTTCTCCATGACTCTCCAAGTCGAAATGATCCATTAGTGAATAAGTTGGAGTACAAAGATACTGAAAAAACCCTCCAAACTTAATCTACCAAAAGTACTTGAGCTCTCCAAGCTCTTGCTACCAACGGACTTCTCAGAGTTTTGTCTTTACTAGCTTCCTAGATCCCGCAACATTGTCCCATTGCACTGCCAAGCTTTACCAGCTTATTTTGGAAAATACCTGATGCTTCCCAAGCTCCAATATACTCTCTACACTCTAAATAGGTGTAGATTGTGTTTGGGTACAAATCTCCTCTCAAGGTATAACAATAGGAGAGAGAAGGAGAAGAGACTACAAAAATTTCTCACTTGAGGATGTGTAGCTCTCTCTAATAAGGTGGTGTGTTGTAGAAACCTTTCTAGGGTTTTCTTTTGAATAGCCTCCTTAAAATTTTGTGGGTAATGAGGTACATATAGTATGGATGAAGGGTATAATCACACTTAAAATCATCTAGGTAGAGAGTTTCGTAGGTCACTTGCAACTTGGACAATTTACAAAATGACTCGTGAAATATAGCCTGACAAAAGACTATTTAGCTTCCACTATGTGCTTCTCACATGACTTTTCGTGGGTTGTCCACTTGTGAATCAGTTGTGAGCAAGTCGTGTAGCTCACCAACTTAATACTAAACTCAATAAAAAATGAATCAAACAAAATACAAGGAAATAAAGTAAAGAAATTACAACACTTCTTGTCATGGAATAAAGCAAACATAAATGTTAAGTAAAAAATCATAACTTAACATTATCTAATAAAATAGAAAACATGAATTAGATAATAGTGATAAGAAAAATATAGGTTGTTTATCTACACTCTATAACTTGGTACAATGATAGGGCCACAATTAAGTCAAGTTGAAAGTACACTTTTGGTCTCAACAATTAGGGTAGATTCTCATTCTGGTTCCTACTTTTTGGGAGCAACTACATTGGTTCCTAAAATTGAAAATTAGAAATTAGAATACACACCAAGAATAAGATCCAAAAGATTAAACAAAAGAAGATTAAATAAAAGATAAATAGTTTTTTTTTTTTTTTTTTTTTTTTAAGAAGGAAAAAGATAACTAGATAAGTGTTCACAATTGATGCTAAAAGGAAACAAAAGGTAAGTTTCCCTCCCGTGTTACAGTCTTGCCCCATAATTTCTTAAAAAAAGAAAAGAGGGAAAGAACACGCCACAAACATATCCTATGTCAAACATGGATCCAGCACCCCATATGAAGTGGTTGTGCTTCCTAGGTAGTGATCAAATAAAGGGATATAGGGATGATTTGCAGGCTACCAAAAAGATAGAACAATTGACTTTAATTAATTCTAGTAAAAAAAGAGAAAACATCATATAAAGAAGTCTAACCACTTCTCCAAAACAAAAACAAAAGGACCACATAGAACAAAATTTTCAAAAACTTAAATCAATTGGAACAAGTTATGAGTTATGACTTTAACATAAAATGACATTCGATTTCCATAAAATGACACATTATTTGCAGTTATGAGTTATGACTTTAACACGTTGTGTTTAAAAAAAAAAAAAAAACCTTTAAACGCACAAGCATAAAGACTAAGTTTGGCCTCCAAACAAATTTGCAACCTTAGACTCCAACTACCAATAAGAATATGACATTTGTTCTTGTCATATGTACTGCATGCATATGACAATTATATTTACTCCAAAAAAATTTCAGATTCTACGCCTTTTTTATGAGATTTAGGTTTTTTTTTGGTCATTTAAAGAATTTGGTTTCCTTAAGAACTATATCATCCTCCTATAAATCCAACAAAAGTCTCTTTTGATCATGTGCATTTGAAGGCTTCAACTACTAAAACTTGGAATAGTATGATTATAATCTCAATAATGTTTTAGATGAGAAACACTTACAGTTAGAAGAGGTAGAAGTGGAGACCAGGGGGCCAAAAGAAGTAGCAGAATCTTCAAGAGACATGGCAAAACAAGAAAGAGAAAGTACTTATGTAGCTGATACATGTTGATGTGATCGGATCAGTGAATTACCAGAATCTTTTGAATGTATTTTTAGACATTTAATTTTTTTTCCCAATTTTGACACAAATACACAAGTGGGTTTTGAATAGGGTTGTCCACAAACCCGCTCCTCCCACGACTAATTCAAAAATTTCGATGGTCGATGACTGGTGTTCACCTTCAAAACAAGTGAATCAAGTGGTGGTTATCCTCCATCGAAATCCAACGTACCAAATTCAAAGAAAAATAGTCAAATCTGGTATAGATCTACCAAATTTGATGAGATCTCTGCTAGATCTAGCAAGATCTTACTAAATTTGGTGAGATCTTTGCCAGATCTATCAAAATATTATCAAAATTGGTGAGATCTTGACTAAATCTTTGCTGTTTGAAGCACTTCTCCACCTCTCTCTGTCGTTAGCTGGCGTTGACTAAACTGCACACCAGCTGTGAAGTTCTCGATCCACCGATCCTTATTGGTCGATGGTGGGTGGAGTTGTCTTCCACCCAATCTAATCAAGTTGGGTGCAGGTTGAACACAAACCCGACTTGATCAAACTTGTAGACACCTCTAATTTTGAACATATGGTTTCACCATCAACCCACCCTTGTGAGAAGAGGAAGTGCCATGGCAAGGCTCGACCTTTTCAATTCATCCATAATTTCAAAAGATGGGAATTAAGTTGAGTGACAGTGAACCTTAAAACTTTAACAAGACTCATAACCTATCATATTTGTACGCTATCTTTGAATTACTTTTAGTAATAGATTTTTAAATTCTGGGACAAGAACATTTTGCACTAGAAACAACATTTAACTCTAAAACCTTTTGAATTACACACATCCATGTAATTATCATAAATAAATAATAATAAAAAATATGCCACATATATGAGATAAGTACCGATTTGTGTTGATTGATAATATATTAGATATATGCATTTTCTCTCCTACAATACTTAGATCTCTTGCAAAACTGGGTAATAGATATTGAATATTTTTTTAATAGGTATACCATATTCAAACCAAGAGAATGAGGCAGGTTCCCAACCAAAATACACTCATGCTAGTAGATTACTATTTCTAAAAGGAGATGAAGCTCCACACTTTTTGAGGGGCATTTGCCATGTCTTTTAGTAATTGACTTAGTTACCATCAAAAGAAGCTGAAGCCAAACCACAAGTACAGCAAAGCCATGACCATCGAGCTTTCCCATCAATATCATTAATTACCAAAATGGTTGAAGTTGTGGAGACAATTTTGGAAATAGCTACTTGGAATGTACGTTATTGAAGGATCAATATCCGGTTTTGGCTTAGCCCTTTACTGTCAAATTGTGCATATGTCTAAAGGAACCCAAAAAAAAAAAAATCATACTTCATTGTATCCTATCATTTACGATGGTACTGTTGGATTTATACTTGTAAGTGATGATTCATTTGAAATAATAATGACAAGAGCTAGTGGTTAATATAACATAATTAGAGCAAATCTCATTGGTTTAAACTTTTGGATTAGGTGGTGTCCTTAATTGTTATATTAATAACTCATGAGTTAACTTCTCACAAAGTATTATCTCTGCAATAGATACACGAAAAATACAATCCTGTTTTTACCCCAAGGATTTTCTTTTGCATTTAGAGGCCATATAATTGTCAAGGATCTGTGAAATTTCTGGTTAAACATGGGAGAGCAATCACATGAGCAAGAATGAATGATTCTCAAGAATGGGTTCAAGTCACATGAACAACAATGAATACAAATTGAAGCACCAATTTCTCCCAAATGAGAACAACTTAAAGCAAAAGCATCATATCAATAACTAAATTCGTAAACTAACAAAATGTGATGATCAAATCAAAAGTAGGATAGCTCAAATCTCCTGGTGTTTTCAATTGAGAAATTTAAGGTCCAAATCCTTATTTCTCATTGTAAATATTGAATTATCAAAAAAGAATTATGACGATCAAAGCATGGTCTGTAAATTCAAACCTTTCTCTATTGTGTAGAGGTAAGATTAACTTTTAGGTAAACTGGATCACAAATCCAAGGATCCCTAAATAGAAAAACAAAAAAAAAAAAAAAAAAATTTATTTGGCTAATGAATAGAGCAAAACATTGAAATGATAACCTGTCATATGGTGGGGGTAGGCCTACCTCAACTATCTAATAATCTTTTGACAAAAGCCTTTCATGATTACGACTCTATATTGCTGTAATGGATAAACACGCAAAAAGGCAAGTTTACCCATGAATGATGTCTACATACTTTTTCAGGCCTAATGTATAAAACAAGTGAGATTTTCCAAGTAAGAAAATGAAATATCCTAAGATGACGATGAAAAATTAATAGGATCATTCCTATTGAAGCCCTATTAAACTTATATGCTTTATTCCCTTGCTTCTCTGTTCTATTCTTCTCTAATTTGAAAGCAACTCTTACCCCTTTATCTTTTTGGGATTTCATTTTTGTTTCTAAGATTGTAAATTTTTTGTCTAACAAGGTGGCCTATTAGGTGGCCGTTGTAATTGAGATGGGCCTATCTCCATCTCCTCTCTTCCTTCTTGGGTGCTTGTCCCTCAAGTTGGAGATGGCTTAAGGGCCCACTCTTGTTTCTCTTTGATATATTATTTTTCATAAATAAATAAATAGGATCATTCCTAAGAGAAGATGAAGATGAATATACTAGGCATGGCAAAATTATATTTAAAAGACATTTTTGTAGAAATGTGATATTTTAAAATTTTGTACAGAAGAGAATTGTCAATTTTAGGACTGCCATTTATTCCCCTAAGTTATACTCCATAGTGTTCTGGCAAGTAATCGACAGAAGTCTGGTTTCCAATTGCAATGGTTTTTTAATTGAACTTTGATTACTATAATGTAAAGGCTTCTTTAGCCGTGATTCAATGCAAGTTTAATGTAACCTCACAAGTTGATATCATCATATAATACTAGTAGTCTAAGTGAAAGCTTGTACACGGCCTGCTAAACTACCAAAGACGTATAAGATATGCACATTGAATGGGGAATAATGTAATTCTGGAAAGGTTTATTACTCTTTGTGCATCTACAAATCATCTTTTGTCTACAAAATATCTACAGTGCTAAGTAACCTACATTTGCTGTATTAGTGAGCTAAATTGTACAAATTCATATGGCTATAGTATCAAGCATATTGTTAAACTAAACTTGTTGGAACTCCAAGTCTCGCTAATCAAGGATTTTTTTTCTATCCATATTGAGTTTCTCAAAGTACAAAGCTCAAGTTATACTTGTGGGAGTGTAGAAAGGACATGTCTTAAAACAGAGAACAAGACTCTTAGACAAAAAAATATATATATAATATAAAATAAAATAAAATAAAATAAAAAAATTCGAGAACAAACCTTTTGTTTATAAGAATTTCCAAAGATAGTGGATGCACTTGTTAGATCTAGTCATATTGAGTCCCACACATTGATATTAGCACTCAACTCAAAGGCCAACTTTAACACTTATATCTGTCTAGGCACAAATTAGGCTTCAAATGGACCTAACTGATTAGTGGTTTTTTTTTTTTTTTTTGGGCGTAGAACGGATTAGTTGACTAGTGACCAATATTAGGATGCTACCTTTGGTATTTATAAGTTAAGTGCTGACTATGTTAGTGAGACACAGAGCTTAAATCGTCTTTTGTACAAAAATAATTTATAAATACCTTACTTGCGTATCTCAAGCTTATAAGTTGATTGGTGTGCCTGCTCCAGGCAAGGAAAGAACCCAATGGGCTTTTGCTAAAGCTTATAACCGCCCAACATGGCACTCTGTATTGAACCACTGGACCATTAATTTCCTTTAATCAAACATTTTATTCATGTGTTGTTTAGCCTTTAAATTGAACCCAACTGCCTTTCTCACTCTTTTAGCAAGAATATGTAAAATAATATGAAGGATGAGGACACGATTTAGTTGGACTGTTGGTCAAGTTATGTTTCTTTTGGTGCTCTACTAAATGACTGATTACCAGGAAGACATTCTTTTGTAGGTGACAAAACTAAAAGTTTTTATTTTCTTTAATTTTGGTATAAATATATATATATATATATATACACACACACTAGGATAAATTCCACTACTTCAAAAGATCACTAAAAAATAACAAGATATAATTAGAAGTTGAAATCTGAAAAATCTGCAGAGAATAAAGAGAATAGATGGTACTGGTTAGTAATGAGGAAGTCAATTTGCTCATCTAGCAGAGTAACCATTTTTCTATAGACAAGTTTCACACTTACAGAATTTCCTTTGTGTAGCAATGGAATTAATAATAATCAAAAGGTAATGCATCTCTTTTTTTCAAGGAATGATGTCAATTTTATTAAAGTTTTGAGCTTTAAGATAAGTGGCTAATCCTATGGAGTGAGATATTTAAAGATTTCTGTGGCATAATCAATGTGTCATGGGAAGATATCATAGTTCCATAAAACCCCATCAACTTTAGGACAAGCGACCATTTTTTAACTCACAAGGTATAGCTTTCTCTTCTCAATAGTGGTACCCTAAATAAAGTCTCTATTTGTCTTAAACCGTCTTTACCCTCTTTTTTCTATTTGGAATCTGGATACTATGGTTAAGAGACAATATAATATATCAACATGAGGATCTAAAGCCAATTTTTTTCAAGGAAGTGGAGAGTCTTGATTTGGGGCTTTCAGAAATTGGAAATTTCTATGTGCTCTGATGAATATTCAAATTCCAAAAATAGATGTTGATGCAAATGTTGTAGTCTCTCCTTCATGAACAGTCCTACTGTATGAATTTACTACACTAATTGATGAATAAAGGATGCTTCTAAGGCATTTTCCTCAAACTCAGAATTAGGCACTGCTATAGGGAAGCAAATTGTTGTGCAGATGCTATAACTAGTAGGGGAGCTTTGATGAATGTAATGTGTCCTTAACCTTTGAATGCATTATAGTTTAACAAACGAATAAATACACTTTTTCAATAACAAAAGAGGAAAATTCCCTATGATGCTGCTGGAATATGCTAAGCAATTGCTAGATACCAATCCCACATTGACAAAATGAATGATCTCTTAAATGTTTATAAGATTCCAAACAAGGCTTGCATATTGCCGAGCTCAGTAATGTGAGCTTGTAACCCAAGTGGGGGCATAAATGTGATGGGACTTTGGTCCAAACCAGTTGGTCGGATTCCATGAGGTTTCATTCCGGCCCGCCCATTCCAAGCAAAGAGATGAGCCAATGGAATTGAGCTAAAGCTCTGAGTTCAGTGGTTCCTAAAGATGAGGGCAATGCGTGAGGCTGGTTTCACAGAGCAGCGACAACCTCCCTCTCTTTGCAGTGGAAGGATAACGGGCCAGTGCCTATTGGTTCCAACATGGCCCATTGGGTTGAACCCAACTGAACCATCACTTTTTCTATTTTCTCTCTCTCTCTCTCTAGTTTTTCATTTCATTTTCATGACCGAATGAACTTTTCCTCCTACGTTGTTATTAAGGACCATTGAAACAACAATTCTCTTAGAAGAATCTAAAACAAATATGTCCAAGATATTAACTATCTAATCTAAAAAGTTAGTTTTTTTAAAAAAAAACAATAATATAGACTAATAAAACATAGATTTGATTCCTTAGATATAAAATTTAAGTGGTTCATAAAAATGCCTTGACAGTGATCTTTATTGAGAATAATATATTGAGTTTGATAGTTCAATTTGCATAAAATCAATTCTTTGATTTTCAAATGGAGGCGCAGAAAAAATGGATTAACTTTGCACACATCATAGTACACAACTACTTTTTTTTTTTTTTTTTTTTAAAGAGAGAATCACTATTTAAAAAAAAAAAAAAAAGGAAAACAAAAAAAGGAGAGTTCTTATCTAATAAATTAGAATACATGAATTAGATAATAGTGAGAAGAAAAATATAGGTTGTTTGTCTACACTCTATAACTTGAGACAATGATCGAACCACAATTAAGTCAAGTCGAAAATACACTTTTGGTCTTTACATTTTGGGCCGATTCACATTCCGGTCCCTTCTTTTTGGCAACAACTACATTGGTTCCTAAAAATCGAAAATTGTTACCATTTTGGTCTCTACCATCATCTCAGTAATAAAAATTACTTATGTGGCGAACAAAGTGCATCATTGACATGTTAGATGTTGACATGACTAATTAAATAATAATTAAAAAACTGATTTTACATTTAAAATGCCACGCCAGCATCTTAATTTTAAAATCCACATTAGAAAAACTTTAAAAACAAAATTCCAAACTTCTGATATATATATATATATATATATATATATATATATATATATATAATTAAATAGAAATGAGGAGAATTTTATATAAAATATTATTACTAGAATTTTTATCAATTTAAAATAGAATTTTACATATTACAATTCCATTTGTGAAAATAATTTTTTTCAAAATTAAAATTGATAAGATCCTATTTTAAATTGACAATGTCAAAAGTAAGATTAATTAGATTAGCTTTATTATATATTGAAAAGAAACTATAAATGAAATCATAATACACACCAAGAATAAGATCCACAAGATTTACCATCACACACTCTTGGTGCGATGGTCACTCCACAAGTCTATGTGCTTGTGGGGTGTGGGGGGTAAGGGTCGAGGTTTAACTCTCTAAAGAAACTTTACACACATATATATTTAGATTAGACTAGAGTAACATTTTTATCTTGTATAAAAATAAAATAAAATAATAAAAAAAAAAGATCCAAAAGATTTTAGAAAAGAAGCTTAAATAAAAGATAACTAGATTTTTTTTTTTTTTTTGAGAAGGAAGGAAAAAGATTACTAGATTTATTTATTTATTATTATTATTATTTTTTAAAGAAGGAGGGAAAAATATAACTAGATAAGTGTTCACAATTGAAGCTAAAGCTAAAAAGAAATAAAAGTTAAATTTCTCTCCCGTGTCACAGTATTGTCCTGCAAGTTTTCAAAAAACGAAAAAAGGAAAAGACAAATAGAATACAAGTATTTTCTCTTTGTAGTCTATTCACATTTAGACTAATGAATATTATACATATTAATATATGTATTATCTCTTTGTAGTCTATACACATTTAAATTATTGAATGCATGTGTCACCAACAAAATGTAAATAACTAAATATACTAGATGATATAATTTAAAAACAGAATAAAATACAATTGGGTTAAAGAAATTATTTCAAAACAACAAAAACACAAAGAACAAATAGTTAAATAAGTAGCTACGTTACGTAAAATTATTTCTAAAAGAATCGATAATATAAAGTGGTGGGGAAGTAAATTTTTTTTTCTAGTGAAAGGTTGACTGTTGATAGAAGGTAGTGTGAGTGCTTACATATAAGGATGTTGATGGTAGAAATAAATGTAGTAATATAAGTTAATATTTGTTATTTATTTTGAAATCCATTCTTCATTAGTCACTATGACGTCCACTCCTGATGATAACTCTTTTATCATTTGGCCAAGACACCAATCAATTTTTGGTGTAGGCGCAGATTGAACCCCATATCTCTTATTCAACAATCAAAGACTTTACCAGTTAAACTGATTAGAACCCATCACATTTACTTGACTCAAACACAAATTGTAATAAATCACTAATTATCTCAAAGGTCAGACACAAATTGATTGTAATAAATTATTGATTGTCTAAAATGTTTAAGTTATGAATTAAACCACTTGATATTTTTAACATTTCAAAGAAGGTAGAGTGGAGAAAAAAATAAAATTCAAGACTTTTTACTTTGATTTTATGATAAATTACTAATTATCCCAAAAACTTTTGTTGGTAGGAAATAATGAATCTAATCATTTATTTAATTTACTGTTCTTTGAGAAAAATTATTTTTTTTAATCATAATTCTATTATATTGAGTCCAATTACTCAAGTCACAACCCTAGGTGTCCAATCTAATCTTAAAAAAGTGTAGGGTGAGCCTGCTAAGCTAATCTTAAAAATCTTACTAATCTGGCAAATGTTTTTGTGACAAATTTTGGCTTCAAACTTTGTTATACCTAAGGTTACAACACCTACTAAAAATTTTAACATTACTAAATTTTTTTTTTAAATATCCTAATTGTTGGATTGAATTTTCTTTATATTCTTAACACGCATGTCATGTTTTATGTGAATCAGATTTTATTTATCATTCAATCCATAAAATTATTTTATATATATAATTTAAAATTACAAAAACTTAAAATTTAAACATTTGATTGATGACATAGTTATTGAAATCAAATCTTCTATAATTTCACAAGAATGAAGAATATAAGAAGGAAAAAAAAAATCTAATGGTGGATTTGTTAAAATTCACTTCCAATAAAAAAAAATTGAGTGAAATTTTATTCTTAAACTACAATCAAGTTTGTTTCCAAAATTTGTCTGTACTTTTGAACTAGATTTCTTTTCCCTTCATGAATATAATTACTTCAGTATTACACTATTTCTCCTCTTTCTGTGTGTGTGTGTGTCTAACTTCCAATAAGAATATGATATTTGTTCTTGTCATATGTGATGCATGCATCTAACACTTATATTTACTTTAAAAAATTTCAGATTCTACATTGTATTTTCTGAGATTTAGTTTTTTATTTTTGTGCCATAATAAAATTTGGTTTCCTTAAAGACTATTTTATCCTCCTATAAATCCAACAAAAGCCTGTTTTGATCATGTGCATTTAAAGGCTTCAACTTCCAAATCTTGGAATTGTATGATTATAATCTCAATGATTTTTTAGATGAGAAACAAATATAGTTAGAAGTGGTAGAAGAGAAGAACAAGGACATCCAAAAGAAATAGCAGAATCTTCAAGAGACATGGAAGAACAAGAAAGAGAAAGTACTTATGTTGCTGATACATGTTGATGTGATTGAATCAGTGAATTACCATAATCTTTTGAAGGTATTTTTAGACATTAAAAGTCTTTTTTTTTTCTCTAATTTTAACACACACACATATTAGTGGGTTCTGAATAGGGTTGTTCACAAACAACGACTAATTAGACGATTATGTTGGTTAACGAAGGGTGTTTGCATTCAAAATAGGTGAATCAAGTGGTGGTTGTCCTCCACCAAAATATGACTTACTAGATTTGACGAAAAATAGTCGATTCTAGTGGAAATCTACCAAATTTGGTGAGATCTCTACCAGATCTATTGAGATCTCCAATAGATCTAGCAATATCTTACCAAATTTGGTGAGATCTTCGCTAGATCTGGCAAGATCTTATCAGATTTAGTGAGATCTCCATGAAATCTTTTATGTTTTAAGCACTTCTCTGCCTTTCCCTGCTGTTAACCGGCATTGTCTAAATCGTACACCACCCATGAAGTTCCCAATCCACTGATCCTTATTGGTTAATGGAGGGTTGAGTTTTCCTCCACCCAATCTGATCTAGTCGGGTGCAAGTTGAGCACAAACCCGACTTGATCCAACTTGTAGACACCTTTAATTTTGGAAATATAGTTTCACCATCAACACACCTTTGTAAGAAGAGGGAGTGCCTTTAGGGCAAGGCTTGACCTTTTCAATTCATCTATATAATTTTAAAAGATGGAAATTGAGTTGAGAGAAAATGAACTATAAAACCCTATCAAGATTCATAATCTATCATGTGTGTATGCTATCTTTGCATTATATTTAGTGATAGATTTTTAACATTGTGGAATGAGAACATTTTGCACTAATAACAACCTTTAGCTCTAAAACCTTTTAAATTACATACATTTGTGTAATTATCATAAATAAAAATAAAAATACGTCACATATATGAGGTAAGTATTGATAATATATTAGATGTATGCATTTTCTCTCTTACAATACTTGGATCTCTTGCAAAACTGGATAATAGATATTGAATCTTTTTTCTAATAGGTATGACATGGTCAAACCAAGAGAATGAGACAGGTTCCAGGCCAAAATTCACTTATTCTAGTATATTACTCTTTGCTGAAGGAGACGAGGCCCCATGCTTGTTGAGGGGCATCCGATTATCTTCGGTAGTTGACATAGTTACCATCAAAAGAAGTAGAAGCCAAACCTTAAGTACAACAAAGACATCGCCATCGAGCATTCCCATAGATATATCTAATTACCAAAATGGTTGAAGTCGTAGACAATTTCAGTAATAGCATATGGGGATGTTTGTTACTGAAGGAACAATATCTGGTTTTGGCTGAGCCCTTTAGGGTTAAATTGTGCATATGTCTAAAGGAACCCCCCCCCCCCCCCCCCCCCAAAAAAAAAAAAAACTCCATTGTATCCTATCATACATGATGGTACTATTGGACTTATACTTGTAAGTGATGATTCATGTGAAATAATAATGGCAAGAGTTAGTGCTTAATATAACATACTTGGACCAAATCTCAATGGTTTAAACTTTTGGATTACGTGGTATCCTTAACTGTTATATTAATATCTCATGAATTGACTTCTCACAAGGTATTATCTCTGCAATAGATACACCAAAAATACAATACTTTTTTTGCCCAAAGGATTTTCTTTTGCATTTCAAGGCCATATGATTGTCAACCATCCGTGAAATCTCTGGTTAAACATGGGAGCGCAATCACATGAGCAAGAATGAGTAATTCTCAATAATGGGTTCAAGTCACATGCAGGGACGTTGCTAGCTTGGGGCAATGCTCCCCCCCCCCCCCCTCTAAATATTTTTAAAATAGTATTATTATATATGTGTAATAATTTTAGCAATTTTGTTCTATAAAATTACATTTTTTCTCTTAAACAATATCATTGATTCTTTTAAGAGTAATGCTATACTCACAAAAATTTTTACAAACTATTTTGGTAGCAAATTCTTATTGGTTCACACATGTGGCCTATTGGGTGGCCTTTTGTAATTGAGATGGCCCTATCTCCATCTCCTTTCTTTCTTCTTGGGTGCTTGACCCTCAAGTTGGAGTTGGTTGAGGCCCTCGCTTGTTTCTCGTTGATATATTATTTTTCATTAAAAAAACAAGGATCATTCCCGATAGAATATGAAAATGAATATATTATGCATGTCAAAATTTTATTTGAAAGACATTTTTGTACAAAATGTGATATTTTAAAATTTTGTTCAAAAGAGATTTGTCAATTTCAAGACTGCCATTTATTCCTCTATGTTCGAAATTAATCTCAGTTATACTCCATAGGGTTCTGGCAAGTAATTGACAGAAGTCTAGTTTCCAATTGCAATGGTTTTTTAATTGAACTTTGACTACTATAATGCAAAGGTTTCTTTGGCCATGCTTCAATGCAGGTTTAATGTAACCTCACAAGTTGATATAATCATATAATATTAGTAGTCTAAATGGAAGCTTGAACATGGCCTGCTAACTACTAGAGACATGTCTACATTGAACAGGGAATAAATGTAATTCTTGAAAGGTTTATTACTTTTTGTTTTGTCTACAAAACTTCTACAATGCTAAGTAACCTACACTGGTTGTATTAGTGAGAGCTAAAGTGTTCAAATTCATATGGCTATATTATTTATCACTCGAAATAACCTGGCTAGTATCAAGCTTATTGTTAAACCAAACATGTGGAAAGTCCAAGTCTTGCTAATCAAAGATTTTTTCTATCCACGTTGAGTTTCTCAAAGTACAAAGATTAGGAGTTATACTTGTGGGGGTGGAAAAAGGACTAGTCTTGAAACAGAGAACAAGAGTCTTAGACACAAAAATAATGACAAAATCAAGAACAACCCCTTTGTTTATGAGAATTTCCAAAGAGAGTGGATGCACTTTTTAGATCTTGACATATTGAATCCCACACATTGATTTTAGCACTCAACTCAATGGCCAACACTAACACATATGTCTAGGCACAAATTAGGCTTCAATGGACCTAACTGATTAGTGGTTTTTGTTTGGGGTATAAAACTAATTAGTTGACTAGTGACCAATATTAGGATGCTACCTTTGGTATTTATATGTTGAGTGGTGACTATGTTAGTGAGACATAGAACTTAAATCATGTTTTGTACAAAAATAATTAATAAATACCTTGCTAAAGCTTTTAATGACCAAACATGGCACTCTGTGTTGAACCCAACTGGACCATTATTTTCCTTTAAACAAACATTTTGTTCAAGTGTTATTTAGACATTAAATTGATGACACTTGTGTTGCACGAAGCGGTTTTTTTCCCGGCCCCAATTAATGCTTCAAAATAATATTTTCAAACTCAAAAAATGTGAAAACCATAATTTTTAAAGTAAAAAATGGGAAATAAATTAAAGCATCATAATTTTCCCCATTCGAAAGATGAAAAAAAAAAATCCAAAGTCAATTTAGCCATTTCTGGCAAGGATTAAGACCAAAAACCCTAACCAAAGATGGTCAAAAAGTTGAATTTCTGATCCGATTGTCTAATCGGGATATATTTTAGACCATTTTGTAGATCATATTTTTCCCTTTGAAAACAACTGTCAAGGACCAAAATTTAAGTTAAAACAGATGAGATATCAATAAAACACCAAAACCCTAATTAAATATTTCACTATTTTAAGGTAAAAAATAGCTGTTTTTGGGGCTGTTTTCGCACAAACAATTGTACCAACTGAGCAACAATTAGAGCAATCTGTTTGAACAAGATTTAGTTTTGATGTCTCAAATTTCTTCCATGGAAAGGGCTTGATAATATCTGTTACGGATTGAAAGAAATGAATTTTCCAAGAAAAGTGTCGCAGAATTTCTTGCACTGTGTTACCTATCTTCTAGACATGATATCTCTACAACTGTAACTCCAAATCAAACTAGGTCAAAGCCCATGAAAGCTAGACATCCAGACCTTTCCAATCACACCAAATGCAAAGAAATATGAGCTCTGAAAGGCCTCCAAACAGCAGCACGAATATTGGACCAAAATCAGGAAAAATATGAAATAAGACAACTTGGAGAGGAATTAGGAGACGCCAAATGGGGTGTTGCGCAACACGCCCCACATGGCTGCATGTCACCATGTGGCGGCTATGTGGAGATCTGCAGAAACACATCCATTTGGTTTTCCCCTCTTATAAATAGCCCTCCCCCTTTTTTTGGAAAAATAGACTAGATACACACACAAAAAGCCTACAAAAATTCTCTAGACTAGGAATTTTCTCTCTCTCTTGCTTCTCTCTAGTTTTTCCTTAGGAAACATCTCTCTAAAATTTTCAACCACTCCCTCTTCCTTTCATTTCTAAAAATCCTTAGGTAAGTGGGTAAGTTTGTAAAAAATGGGTTAACTTCTTCTTTATAGTTTTGAAAAAACCTCGTAGCATAATTTTGTGTTGGTGATGTATAGATAATGGAATGCTATTCTTCTCCATATCAAATAAAGATCCCTATACAAAAAAGGCTTGCATTGAACAAAATAGGAATAAAGCAAGCGAGATTATGCCTCTTTTTTTCTATTCTTTAACTCAACCATCACTCTTTTTTTCCCCCTCTTTTTTTCAATGCAAAAAAAAAAAAAAAAAAAAAATCAGAAACAATATTTCCTTTTTTTTTTTTTTTGCTACAACAAATTTGCAAATAAATGCAAATGAATCTGAAACCAAAATTGCCGCTTTTTGTTAATAAGTGTTTTTTTTTTTCCTTTTCATTTTTTATGGCATACTATTACGAATGCAAAAGAATCTGAAACAAAATTTGTTTCAGTGAGAGAAAACATTGCAATTCAATAATTGGCAATATTTTTCGAAGGTAATTCAAATAATGGCTTATAAGAAATGCCTGAAGTGATAATGGCTTGAATGAGAGAATTGTCAACAAATTAAAAATAAGCCCATAACATCATCACTAGTAATTTAAGCCCAGAACACTTATGGCCCATGCAATTGACAAAATTTGCCAACTTCAACCCAATAACATGGAAAATTAGGGCCCACAGCTGGGTCAAGATTTAGGGCCTACACTTATGTTCTTTTTAGTGCACTAGAAAATAAAAAGTCTCTCAAATGAAGTTAGAACACATGAGTGTAATCACCAAAAGAAAATGTCTTAGGTTAAAAACTCTCTCAAGTCTCAACACATATGAGACTTATGAGCTCTTGCTAATGCAATGTGTAAACTACTTGTGCTCGAAAAGAAATATCATGTCTGTTGAATAAACATTCTTCCACGACACATAGCCCTTTTTCATTAAATTGGAATCAATCATTATTTAATGATTGATTCCAATATAATCTTTGACTGAATAATTCCCACTCCCACCTAAACAAATAAATTTGAAACCTAACACCTAAGCTGTGAAGCATTGTAGTACCATTTGATTGGGTGGCATCTTTTGTGTCTTTACTACTGACACTACAGAGTGATTGAATTCTCACAAATGAGCAGAGCTAGCTGCCAGCGCCACTGCCAGAGCTAGAAAATTAGAATTCTGCCATTGCCACTGCATAATAATAATAATAACATCTATCTATCAAGCACAACGTGTTCCCATCTTCTTGCATTTTATGAGATGAGATCGAGATCTCATCAACTTTGTCAGGGTCGGAAAACACTTAACTCCTGAAAATTAACGCATTTTTCTCAACCCAAGAAAAGAAAAGTAAATTAACGCATAAATAAATCTAGTCAGTAGTCACCACATTTCCTCACGAGGATCAACCTTGCAAAAATGATACAACAGTGTTGATTTATTAAGTATTTTTTTATGGAGGTAAGAAAAACAACTTTTTTGGGGGCCTGGGAAGAAATAATACTTATGGTTTCTAATGATAAAACAAAGCCATTAAGAGTGAAAATAGAAAGATAGCAACATAAATGATGTTTTTCATTTTGACAGAAAGAGAGTGGGCCCTTTCCAAGCATTCCCCTCCAACTAAGGTATCTGCCATTTCACCTCTCACAAACCCATCAAACAAATTATGAAAAAAAAAATAGCATGCTTTTCCTTTGCTATGTGCCCTTAAAAAGAAAAAAGAAAAAGGCTTACAGTAGTTTTCTAGCTGAGGCACCTATTACAAGCAGTGGGGGAACTCAAAATTTATTTAAAGGAGTCAAATTAAGTGTAAGTGCACAATTTGTACCCGAACCCAAATGAGCGATGGGCTCAGGCCCAAAGAACCTTATACAATGAAATTTGTAGAGTATGAGTTTGAAACCTAGGTTAAGGATATTGGAAAATTGATAAATAGGCTAGACTGCTGCAATCTATGCAAGTAATAGCTGAATATGACAAAAAACTCTCCTTGGATGTAAGCCGATGACAATTTGTATAACCTTTCTTTCTCTAAGCAAAATATTACAATTTTTTAGTTTCCAAAAAAGAGATTTTTTTTTTCTTTCCTTTCTCGTCTTCTTATATCCTTCTTCTTCTTCCCTGTTTCATCCACATGTAACACAGATTTTCCTCCTAGATATTTGTCCCATCCACCACCTTCTTAAAGTTTTCAAATAATAGCTGGAAGACTGAATACTACTGTTCAAAGGTCATTTCTCCATTAATGTGGCCAGGGAGGTAGATGTAGGGCCTTTAATACGGTGATAGTTGTTTTTTCCTCAGATTTTTCTCACACTTTTCTGCTTCTAACAGATGCTTAGATCACGCCTTTACCCAACAGATCTTCCAAAATTCTGTCTCTAAACCCTTTAGCAAGTCCCCTGGCCTTTACTGGGCCTGTCCGAGGAGATACTCCTCCTCGAAAAACTCCTCGGCCCCTTGTAGTGCGAACTAACCTGTGGGTCTCGAAAACTCTGACTGAACAGACTTATACCAACAAACCAGGCTCAAGGCCCAAACTTGCATTTAAGCATTTTTACCCCCCACAATAGCCCCTCAAAACTTCTTTCCCCCCCCCCCCCTAATCTGAGGAGAGAAATGGAGTTTTGAACCAACAGCACACCCTCCGCACACTTTGCAAACCGCCACACGTATAGGGGTCCTTTCGTTCCTTTAAAACCGCCTCTAATGCTTCGAAACCCGGAACACTTGCATTAATGACTGCAAGTTACATCTTGTTCCCCACATTCAATGGTGAGATACGCATCCAATGGTCTCGGTTCGTTCTAAAAAATTGGGCAGGATAATTCTGATTTGAGACCGCCTTCCACATGCCAAAACGCCTAGGAAACTGTATCTCCATCCATTCTTTCAGAAATCACTCAAATCTGAGAGTTAATCACTATCTTTTCTCTCAAGAAGCTCGTGAAGAATTTCCTAATTATTTCCCGTAAGTTTTCAACTTCCTTTACTCATTTCTTCTCGGCTTCTGTCCTCGGCCACCATCTAGACCCCTCCCCTTCTCTAAACTTTCATTCTCACTCCCACCAAATGTGTAGATTTAAGTGTTTAATAGATACCGACGTCGATATGGAGGGTTTTTGGGCCAAATATCAAATTCCCCAAGACGTAGGCCTAAGATATTGTCCAGTAGAAGCCATAGGTAACGCTAGGAGAAAAGGAGAAGTTATCATCACCATCATCGCCTTCTTAGAAGGTGGGATGACCCTCCCCATGAAAAACGTAACCAACGAATACTTATGCAACCATAGGTTATGCCCAGATCAGTGCACGCTAAATGTATTTAGAGTCTTAGGTTGTGTCGATGCTTTAAACGAAAAAATGGGTTTGAACCCACATGGCACGACGTTGTTTACATGTACGAGTGCCATAAGCTTAAAAGCGTAGGATACGACCTCAAATCCAGATTTAGCATTGTTAGGCTCATATCCTACCTTCCCAAATCCAACAAAGGCATGAAAGATGACTACTTTATCGCCTCAGAAAACTGGTCTGACGGCCCTCACTGCCCCGTGAAATGGGGAGACCTAGGTGTGACTCCATAGGAGTTAGATTTCCTAAGCTCTGAATTAGTCCCATTATCTTTCCCCTTTCTTTTTTTTGTTACATTGCATATTATTACACCTTTCTTTGATATTTATTGCTGATTTAACCATGTTCGTCTCTTCGGATGTTTTTCATAAATAAACAACACGTACGGCCGCGCCTAAGTTTTTGCAGCGTTGCAGACCTCAATTGCGTTCTTCGATCCAAAGTCTTTGTTAGCAAAAACCTACAAGTGAGAGCAGCCCACCGATATTAGGATACGATCCTTTATTAGATGACTTCCAAGAGATTGACAACGCGATCACCGTAGGAGACAAACGACGGAGAAGGATAGACGTTTCACGACGAGGCTTCCTTTCTGACCACGAAATCCCAGACGACCCCTCCATCATTCTATACTCTTGCCCCATCGCAGCAATTCCTCTCTCAACACATTTCTAAACAACAGCCGTCCGAGAAGAACCTGCGTCCTTGCAACAATCGTTGGACGAGGAGATTGACCCGTTTTGCCTTGAAGAAGTTAAGAGACCTCGAGAGGATCAATTTGTCATCCTCTCGGACGAGGAGCACGTGCCCGGAGAAACTTCGAGCATAAAAGGTTTAATAATTGCACAGCCCGACTCTAGCTCCAAAAAAGATGATATGTCCACTCTTAGGAAGCTTATGTCGAAGAGAGGCACGAAAGCCTCTAAAAAGGACGTGGGTGAGTCCCAGATTCCTCCCCCTCTGCCACCGCCCCCTCCTCCCTCCGACCCTAAGGTTCCTATTCTGGAGCCTAAGAAGAAAAGGAAAAACAAGGCTGAGGAGGCCAAAATGGAGAGGTAGAAGAAACTAAAGCAACAACAACAACCGAAAATAGGCAAAGGTAAGGGACGTTCCTCTTCGGTAGAGAGTGGGGAGAACCGTGACCTGGCCGAGGTACACTGTACACCGGCCAGATGTACTCCCAAATTGAAGCTAGATGGAGCCCCAATCTCCTGCCAATCTAGCATCAAGGCGTTCTAGCAAGGACACGCCCATCACCTAGCTGAGGCTTTGGAACGACCTCTTCTCCTACCAAAGGACATGGATGCCCTAGATAAGATGAACCAACCACATCTGTTTCTCTCGCTGAAAAGGGACTTGGATTTGGTGAGTGTCTCATGTTGACCCCCACCTTACTGCTTTCATTACACTTTAACGAAAAAATCATTCTCATGTACTTTGAATTTGCTTTAACAATAATGCATTTATTTTAATATTTTAACACAGGCTATTCAAGAAGTCTTTGCTGCCGAAAGTTGGGTGGAAGACTCTCGGAAGAAAGCTACAGTTGATCTTGAGGTCAGGCAGAAGACCGAAAAGTACCTAGGCCAAGCTCTTGCAGAGAACGAGAACCTAACCAAGTAGCTGGCAAAGCAAAAGACGAAGGGGGACGGTGTCGCGCCCAGCCTAAAAATGATGAGAACCTAGGTGGAGGGGCAACACAAGCTTCTGTGTCAAAAGGACGAGGACTTGTCCAAAGCCCAACAAGAAAACTCCGACCTGAAGAAGGAGCTTGCTAGAATGAGGGAAGAGGCTTGTACCTTTAAGGAAAGCATGGAGGCCGTGAAGAAGGCTACTTACAAAGAAAGGGTGGAGTCGACAGAAAGCCAACTGACAGAAGAGTTTGCTGAGCTATGCTGGGGGTACTGCCAACAAGTGTGGACAGAAGCTCTAAATGTGGCAGGGATTCCCATAACTTTCGAGTTGAGGAAGCCTGAGAACATTTGGCTTCCTCAGGACATCCAAGTGCTTGAAGAGCTTCCTCTTATTGCACCTACCTTCGAGACGGCTCCTTCAATGCATCCATCCATAATTCCACTGCCCATTCCAACTCCTAAAGAACCTGCTGGTTCTAACAAAGAGAAGGAACAAAGGTGACGGAGCCGAGAATCCTACGAGCCAGAATGTCAAGCCCAATGTTCCTCTACTAGTGGCAAGAGACAAAGGGAAACAAGTCCAGACCTCATTCGAAGTAGAGCTAAAACAAACAGAGGAGGATAGCAAAGCAAAAGGGGGCTGCTAGCACTTCCGAGCAGGACCCCCTACCAAGGCTTAAGGCTCAGGCCACTTAGGACCCCTTTTTCCTTTTTGTGATGAGTTTTTTTTTTTTTTTTTTTTTTTTTTTTTTTTTTTTTTGTATTAGGACTTTCATTTTAACTTTTTTATTTCAAAATTTTATCTCCAATGTATCTATTGACAAAAATTAATGAGAAATTTGAAAGATTGGATTTTCGACTGGCTTTCAACCTTCAATACAACAATACTAATTCGCTTCTTCTTAGTGCAAAATTACATGAAGTACCTTCAGTACAACAATACTAAAGTCTTTACAACTTTTTGATTAGCAGTAGCTTCAAATAAAAGTACATACACTTGGTGTATATATGTAAATCATGCCTTAAAACCATAATACATGTAATACAACAATACACAATCTAAAACTGAACTTAACATTTAGTTTGGGGCATAAAGCAATCCATCAAACTTACTGTGGCTCATCAACACATCAACACTCATGTCGTATGCTTTCTGCTAATTTTTCCGAAGTAGAGGGTCTGACAATTCTCGGTAGTATTACCCATATCCTGATGATACTAGTAAAAGAGGTTCTGATTCCGTTTTGTAGGGTCCCCTGCCATCTTACTGGGCCACTTAAAGTAGGGTTCCTTCTTTCTCCAGCAATTGGTGCACTGGTTCTCGGAATATGGTATTAACTACTTGAGGATTGGCTAAACCAGATTACCTAGAGAAATCTTTCCTCGGCTTATTGTTATGGTACCTGTCCGACCTGAAATCCCTTCTCTCTTGGGGGATAACCTTCGTCTTACCTTTACCTTATTGTTGATCTTCCTCAACCCTTTTGTACTCGTCGATGCGATCCATGAGGCGACGTACACTTCGCATGGGCTCTTTGGTCAGAGATTTTCTTGAGTCGTGATCAGTTGGGAGGCCCACTTTGAAAGTGTTAATCGCCACTTCATCAAAATCACCGTCGATTTCATTAACATTTCCTAGTATCTGTCAAAATACGCTTTCAAAGCCTTACCCTCCCTCATGGCCATGGATAACAATGAGTCCAAAGGCCGAGGGGCTCTGCTGCATGTAATGAATCGATATGCGAATGCCCTAGTGAGTTCCATGAAAGAATAGACAGACCCAGACTTTAGTCCGTTAAACCATCTTATAGCAACAGGTCCCAGGCTAGAAGAAAAGACTTTGCACATCAAGGTTTCATTCTGAGAATGTACTGCCATCCTTTGATTAAAATGGCTCACGTGTTCGATTGGGTCTGTCCTGCCATTATAGATGGTGAAGGTGGGTTGCGTGAACCATCGTGGGAGCCTTCCCTTCTCGATCCTGTGTGAGAAGGGTGACTTAGAGAGTTGGTGCAATACTCGGCTCATAGCATCGTTCCCCAAGCCCCTGGAGGGAAACTTCTTATGCTTACGACCTGGAAGCTCATTCTTCTCGTAAGAAAAGGTTTCACTAGGGGGAGTCTTGGACCTTGGACTGTAACTGCTTTCCTGGGACCCGTTAGAGGAAGAATTGGACGAAGGTGAAGCCCGCCTTTGCCTGACATGGCGTAACTTTTTCTTGAGGTGGTCAATCTCCATCTGCATGGCCTCAGCATCATCCTCATGGGTGGCCCTGCTCCCACCACGCAAATGGCTTGCATCAGGGTGTAGTGTATGCACACTTCCCTCTCGATCCCTCCGACGCTCAAGACGTTTAAAATGATCTTTGCGCTGGGACGCCTGAGACTCTGCATGATGCAAACCTAAGCCCGCCATAATGTTCCAATTCCTTCAACACTAGATCCCCACAGACGGTGCCAATTGTAAGTGCACAATTTGTACCCGGACCCAAACGAGCGTGGGCTCAGGTCCAAAGAGCCTTATATAATGAAATTTGTAGAGTATGGGTTTGAAACCTAGGTTAGGGATATTAAAAAGTTGATAAATAGGCTAAAATACCACAATCTATGCAAGTAATAGCTGAATATGACAAAAAACTCTTCTTGGACCTAAGTCGAGGACAATTTGTATAGCATTTCTTTCTCTAAGCAAAATATTACAATTTTTTAGTTTCCAAAAAAGAGATTTTTTTTCTTTCCTCTCGTCTTCTTATATCCTTCTTCTTCTTCCTTGTTTCATCCATGTGTAATACAAATTTTCCTCCTAGATACTTGTCCCATCCTCCACCTTCTTAAAGTCTTCAAATAATAGCTGGAAGACTGAATACTACTGTTCAGAAGTCATTTCTCCATTAATGCGGCCAGGGAGGTAGATGCAGGGCCTTTAATGTGGTGGTAGCAGCTTTTTCTTCATATATTTCTCACACTTTCCTGCTTCTAATGGGTGCTTGGATCACCCCTTTACCCAACAGATCTTCCAGAATTCTGTCTCTAAACCCTTTAGCAAGTCCCCTATCCTTTACTGGGCCTGTCCGAGGAGATACTCATCCTTGGACAACTCTTCAGCCCCTTGTAGTGCAGACTGACCTGTGGGCCTCGAAGATTCTGACTGAACGGACTTATACCAACAAACCAGGCCTAAAGTCCAAACGTGCATTTAAGCATTTGTACCCCCCACACTAAGTTTTTTTTTAAAAAAAAAAATTTAGATAAAAAATTCATACCCAAAACAATATTTTATTTTACAAATTAGGTTTTAAGTTAAGAAAGTTACATCTTATGTTTTTTTATTATATTAAAATTATTTATAATTGATTCTAAACTAAATTATTTAACTACCTCACTTTCAGATTTTTGAGTCTTTATAGATGGTTCAACATAGAAGATTGTGCAATAGTTAATATTGTTTTTATAAATTAGTTACATAGCAAATTTACTAGAGAGAAAAATATGTGAAAGTGTAAATTACAATTCAAGATTAAACAACTGTTTGTTAATATCTCAAAAAACACTTACATTTATCCCTATCTGTCTCTCTCTTTGGCATTTGCGCGCGCGCGCGCACACACACACATATGTGAAAGTGTAAATTATAGTTTAGGATTGTTTGTTAATATCTCAAAAAACTCTTACATTTATCCCTCTATCTCTCTCTCACGCGCACGCGTACACACACACACACACACACACACACACACACACACACATATATAAAATATGCAAGATAATAATTCTACAACTCAAACTATTAGAGCATATCCATCAACAATTCTAAAAAATTTAATATTTACCATCTCAAAACCCAATTTTATAACATATAGCCACCACTTTACAACATCCCTTCCATCAAAACTTCTATTTTTTTGTAACACTTCATTTAAATATTCTTTCTTTATCATATATTTATTTATTTATTATTCTAGCTCTCTCCTATGTGTCTCTCTTTTACAACCTAGCGCCGCCGGCCACCGTATCCACCTACCCATTTCACAACCACCACATTCACCCACCATCGTTGCAACCACAAGCAACAGCCAAAAAAAAAAAAAACCTCCACATCCAAAGCCACAAAATGAAAGAATCATCCAAATCAAAGAATCACAAAATCACAACAAAGACCCAAAACCACCTTGATCAACCCACACCCATCTCTGAACCACCTCGATCAACCCAAGAACCCAACCACACCCAGCATCGTATCCCGGCCACACCCAAGACCCACAAACTCGAGATGCAGAGAGAAAGGGAAACAGAGAGGCAAAGAGAAAAATAAAAGAAAGAGTAAGAAGAAGTGGACGGAGAGCACGAGAGACAGTGAAAAGGAAAGGAGTGGACGGAGAGCACGAGATCAACGGCGACATGTGGGTATGGAGATAGTGGAGAGATCGGACGGTAATCGAAGAGAGCATGTGGGTATGGAGGGCTTGCCTTTGAGAGAGACACTAGAAGGAGAGAGGGGCGGAGAGCATGAGAGAGAGAGTGAAAAGGAAAGTGAAAAGGAAGAAAGAAAATATAAAAAAATGAGAGTGCACGGAAGAGAGAGAAAGAAATTAATAAAAGATGATAGCATTGTGCTACAGTGCGGTCTCAAAAATGAGAGCGCATTGTAGCAATATTGCAAATTATTTAGCATGCACAATCTTTGATGGAGCAAGCTTTTGGGTTATAAATGCTAAAAAAAAGCATCTTTTAGGATTTTCAGTCCTTAATGGGAACGCTCTTACTACCCAGTGTGCAATATCTATATCTACTAAATACCAGTTTGAATTGCCTCATTCCTTGTCGCTAGAGAATCCTTTGAAGAATGTTGATTAGATAACAGATGAGGACTCATGCCATACTATAACCATGAATTGAAAATTTGGATATACATTCTGGTAATTCACTGATTTGATTACATAAATATTTACTATTAGCTTAATAAGTATTTATTTCTTGTTCTTCCTCTTTTCCTCCTCATCTTCCTCGACTAACTTTAATTGTGTTTCTCATGTAAAAAACCATTAAAGGCATAACCATACAGTTTAAAAGCTTGGTAGTTGAAGCCTCTGCAAGTGCACATGATGAAAAGAAACTTGAAGATGAAAATATGCGATTTCTTGCTTAGTTTGCAATAACATGCAATCACATATTGAGAAGCTAGCTGTAGGTAAAATCACATGTTCCCCATAAGCAGGAATCCACTAAGAGAGCATCCAATTTTACACAAATGATGGCCTGTTTAGAACACCGTGATTTTTTGTGGTGTGAAGAGTTCTGAGAAATCAAAACTAAGATTTTTCCAATGAGTACGAACTGTTTTTTTCTTACCCAGGATTTTCCTTACAGTGAATAAGAATTGAATATACATGTTACAGCTATACAATGAAATTTTGAACTTAGGAAGCAGAAATATATCCCCATCTTTGGACAGCACTGCTATCTTTGAGCACATTTTCTTCTGTGAACGACTCTATGATCCAGAAAATGGAGCTATCAAAAAGGTGGATAAGTTTCCTCTCGTTTATTCGAACCTATTTATTAATTCCATGGGTTAATGTCTAGAAAGAGTTATAGCTACTAACAATTTTATAACATGTTTACAAACATCAATAATATGATAAATAAATTAAAAGCAAAAATTACATTTTATCACCTTAAATTATGCACTAAGCTACACTTTGGACCTTAAAACTATTCAAACATACACTTCGTACCCTGAATTATCATTCTTTGCACCCAGTATTACTTTTGCTGCTATGTTTTATAGAATGTTACTGCACATGCATCTTGCTTAGGTGGAACAAATTTAAAATACTAAAACACCCTACTTCAAAATCAATTAAAACAAAACCCAATTTTTTTCTTCAAATCCTTTTTAGATTTTCTAAATATTTGGGCGAAAAAGTGCTTGTTTCCACTCATTAAACAAACAAATCTAGCAAGAAATTCATCCAGAGTAGAGTTAGGGTTACCTCTAGAAGATCTTGACAGCCTTTTATAGACTTCTACACAAGCATGGCCCTTTCCAAAGAAATGATCATAAAATTTCTTGTAGCTATTGGCAGGTCTAAGGCAATGATAATAAGCAATATCAGTAGAAAGCCATATCACTGGAGAACCATCTTCATAGCCAGAGATGTCCCAAGATTCTAACCGTCCAAAGCCCTCACATCTGATTACTTTTCTTTTCTTTGTCTGAACTTTCTTCAAGAGGCAATATAAGACCAGAGATAAACATGTCATCAAATTGCAACATCTCAAAGAGCTGCGGGACAGCATTTTCATCATGCAAGAAAAAATCAGCTAGTCTTCAATTTGGGCGACCATCATCTTTTCCAGAAGTCAAGCGTACAGCTAGAAACTCTTCATCAACTAACTGATCCTTCTTTGTTTCAACAAGGCAAGACTTCTCAGATATGCGAACAGATTGCTGCTTGAAATCTGTTGGAAGCTGAAGCAATTTTTGATTAGGGGATTTAGGGTTTATAAAAATCTAGATTTGGGGAAGAGGCTACATGCATGAGAGAGGGGGAGAGATATGTGAAAAAATTTGGGTTTTGTTTTAATTGATTTTGAAATGAAGTATTTTAGTCTTTTAAGTTTATTTCACCTAAACAAGATACATGTGCTTGTCATGTGCAGTAGCATTCTGTGAAACATAATAGCCAAAGTAACACCGGGGTGCAAAATGTTATAAGTGTGATAGTTTATAGTGCAAAGCGTGTGTTTGAATAGTTTAAGTTGCAAAGTGTAATCCGGTACATAGTTTAGGATGATAAAATATAATTTTCTCAAATTAAAATAAATTTTTACTTTTTTTACTCATTTTTAACATTGAATGATGTTTTTCTATTTTTTCCTCTTCTTCATCCTACATAACAAACTCAACAATCCGAACACTTTAATCTACGGAGACAACTTAACTTTCAACTAACGATATTCATACTAAATTGAAAAGATAGGATTGACGTTTGTATCAGTGCCACTAATCAATTATGTTATGTATACTAATTTTATAATAAAATTGAAGTTTGAAAAGATAATCCAAAAGGAGAAAAAAAGAAGTCCAAGAAAAAGTTTTAGAATAATAATTAGATGGATGTGTAAATATACAAGCCTATGTACATGTAAATACTAAATAGTGTTGCAAGGCTACTATGTATGGTCCAATTGTATGGCATGAGATGCTTTCACGTTTCACCCACTCCATCTTTCTTCTTATTTTGCATCGTTCAAAAAGTTTGTTAAAGAAGATGGAAGAATGGAGATGAGGATAGTTAAACAAGGAGAAAGACACAAAAGAGAATAAAAAAATGAAAGTGGGAGAAGAAGAGTAGTTTCTGTATAGTGAATTAGAAAGTTTACAGTGCAAAACATGCTCGTTCAATTATACTTCAACCAAAGCACAATCATTTAGAAATAATGAAAAGATATCATAACCACATGTTAGATCATTAACCATTTTAGGGATTTAAGGTTCAACTTCCTCTTTTGCATATTTACATAAATCAATGACTTGAAAGGGGCAAGGAGCTTTGGCTCAAATGGCACTTCCTCTCCTGAGTTTGGGTAGATGGTGAGGCCATCAGTTCAGAACCCACTGGGGTGTGTGTTAACAATAGAGAAAAAAAAAAAAGATGACTTGAAATGTTTATTGTTCAGATATACCTCAACTTCAAAAGATTTTGGTAATTCACTGATCCGATCACATCAACACGCATCAACTTCATAGGTATTTTCTTCTTCTTGTCTTCTTTGCCTCTTGAATATTTTGCTCCTTCTTCTAGCCCTCCTCTTACTCCTCCTCTGCTTCTACTGACTATAACTGTGTTTCTCATCTCAAAAATCACTAAGGCTATCATAATACAATTCCTAGGTTTGCTAGTTGTAGCCTCTTCCAATGCATATTATCAAATGAAACTTTTATAGGATATTTATAGGAAGATATATTTTCAAAAAAATTAAAATTCTGTAAAAGCACCAAAAATCTAAATCCCGGAAAATCCGGCATAAATCTGAAATTTTTTGGAAGTAATGATAATGGTAGTGTTTACTAGCCTAGTCACGCGCACCATGCATGTGTATTCATAGCCCTTTCTTTTTTATTTTCAATAAAAAATTTGACGTTTTAAAGTCGTAACTACAAATAGTTATTGCTAAAAATTAAATGTTTCTCCTAATTTATAGATTTAAATTTTTATTTTTGATTTTCAATTTGCCTTAATGTCTTAATATATCATTTTTATATCATATACAATTATATTATTATTATATAGTGAGTCCACTTTCGAAATTCATACAAAGTTACTGGGATATGGTTTTCTCAAACTTGCTTCGTTGTATGTGCGAATATTTTTGCATTTTCTCATTGTCTAAAGCTATGCCTTTTGCCATATACATTCATGGTGCTTTTATAAATCTCAACTTCATTTTGTGTAGGACATCATATGAGTTCAATAAACGTCCAATTTATATATAAAAGATGTAAATAATATAGCCATACCATCTATATTTTGAATTCACTTAGACATTAGCAATTGGTGAATTTGTAGCTCTCTGTGATCTCAAAAAAAAAAAAAAAATGATGTTGGTGGTTTGTAACATACCAAATAGTATTATGAAAATATTGGATCTCTAAGGCTTGGTTTTTCAAAAACAGGAGGAAGGCTTGTTTGATGTTTATGTCAGAGAAATTAGTTTTGAGCTTCAAATGAAGTGGACGTTTTTAATGCAATTTATATAGACAGTCTACAAATGTTCTTTTCAAATAAGAATCTGTATGAATACATACATCCATATATCATACACTTCGTATTTATAATTAATTACTTGGCAAGACTGTAGCTACATTCCTATAATGCAACCAAAAAAAAAAAAGTGAAGAAGAAGCATTGTGCATTTGCATCACCAAAAATTTAGTATTTTATTTACATTAATACATTAACACTTTATATCCCATTCTCTATTTTACACTACCCCATATTAGAATAATCTAAAAAAGGAAGAGAGAGAATGATGAAGCGAGGAAGAGGGGGTAATTTTAGACGTAGTAGTAGAAGTGGTTTAAAATTTTTAAATGGAAGAGAGGGTAATTTTGCCCTTTTCGTGTTATTTGGAAATGAATATGACAGAGCTCCTGCTATTGTTCTAAAAGCAAATATGGCTGTTGTTCCGAACATAATAGGATTGGGTTTGTTGAAGGCATACGACACTATGGTAATCTAAAATAAAAATAAAAAATTCAACCATTTGTGAAGCATACGAATAGATCGGTTTGTCTTCTAGTAAAAATAATGGGACTAATTGAGAAATCGATGAAGTGAAAAAATGAAATCAATGGAGATGCAAAGTATCAATTCTTGTACCTTCAAACTGCAAGTTTGCTATTGTATGGATTATAGAGAAAACTCATTAAATTTTACCCGTACTGGTCAATTTGGCGACAAAGAAAAAATAAATAAATAAAAAAGATATTTAGAAAATGTCCAATTAATCAAGATAAGCCATTTTTTAAACAAAAAAACTGAAAAAAAAAAGGAAAAATGAATTGAGATGCAAGCCATTGAACCTCGTACCTTTAAATAGCATGTTCACTAAAAAATATTTGAGCTACATCCCCTTTAATGTTTTGTAAATATCCAATTTGGGCTACCAAAAAAATAAAATAAAAAGTAGATAACTAAAAAATATTTAGCAAATATTCAATTAACAAAAGATTAGGCAATTTTTTTATTATAAAAAATAAAATAAAAAAAAATAAGGGGAAAAATTAATGGAGATGAAAGGTGTTGATCGTCGTATCTTAAAGTAAGGTGTTTGCTGCTCTACTATTTGAGCTACATTCCCTTCTATGTTGGAACTTTAAAAGTAAAAACTCTTAAGTAAGGTTTAGGTTCAAAACATTTGGTAAATAACTTCTTCTATGAAATTTTGAATTAATAACCTTTCAAAATCTATATCACAATATTTTTTTATTCATTATTGTTAAAATAAAATTTTGAGTGCACAGAGAAAGCAATAAAATTTGTATATATAGATTATTCAATGTAGGCTATGAAAACAAAGGAAAAGCAAATTACTAAAAAATGTTAAGGAATTTATAGTTCCAATTATTAAATATCATGAATTATAACTTCCATCCTTACTTCACAAAGGAGTTTGAACTCACCCCTACTTTACCAAGTGGGTCAAGGAGGACAAAGAGAAGTGTCTTGGCTTGATAATAAGAAGCTATCATCAGGAGCAAACGTCATAAGTTAAATCTTTTTTTTTAAAAAAAAAATAGGATTTGAATCCTACATACACCAAAAATCAATTAATATCTTAGTTTGATAACAAAGAGTAGTCATCATAAACAAAGACCATATGTTCACATTCTATGGCATTTATAAAAAAAAAAAAAAAAATAGTGGTCTATAAATTTACATAATAATATATTATGTTTGATGAATTACAAATTTATCATAATACTAGATAAAGTCTTGTGTAATGCATGATTTTGATCCATATTGTGAGAATAGAAAGATTGAGCGAGTATATTGGGCTATGGGCCATACCCGATAACGAACAAGAGCCTGAGGATGGTCAAAGGGATTGTTAAGCCTGAATCAATGGGCCAAGGATAAGGGACGAGAATGATGGATCAGCTATGATTTCGGAGGAGCCAAGCCACCTTGGGAGAGCTTTTAGGAGGCAAACATTTTGGAAGGATAAGCTTCAAGGAAGGTAACAGAGGTGAGTCAACAATGAAAGAAGAAATATTTGGGAAGAAGGTAGTCACCACCACATTAAATGCACTACACCAAAAGAACTTGCCGCATTTATGAAGATATTACACTTGAACAATGCCATCTCAGCTCACAGTTGCTCACAAAGCTTCCAAAGGGTCCTAGTGGGACAAACATCCAAGGGATTACATACGGAATCAACAAGTGGAAGGTTGGGGCTGAGATGGAGGGGTGAAGGACTATATAAGGAAAATGTAACCGTAAAGAATCGGGCATGTAATCTAAGAAAAAAGAAAAAAAGAAAAAGAACACTTTATACTCACGAAAATTTAAGATAATATAAGAACATTATATCCTCGGAATTGACTGAGGAGCGCTATTTCTATGCTTTCAATCTTTTTAACTTGAATCCTATCAGTTATGGACCACTTAATTTGCCAAGAACTTTCTTGTAAGACCCACTCTCTTACAAATACATTGTTTTGGGCTTGTTGGGCCGTCATCCACTATTCTTGGTGGGTTGAGGTTTTGATCCTAGTCCTCACACATATGTTTTAAAAATTAATAAAATATAATTTAATAATTAATAAAATGTAAGATGAAACTTGAGGGCAAAATAAACAAAAGCGTGGGGTGTAATGCACATACATACCCATGTAAATACATATTTAAAAACAATTAGAAATAGATAAACACAAAGCACAACTAGAATTTTAAAATATAAAATAGATAAACATTGATAGAGTTTATACAATCAATTAGTAAAAGGAACTAATTGAAAAAAAAAATCAATTAATAAAGGGAATTTTTCAAGTGATAGTCCAATGGAAAAAAAAAAAAATCAAAGCTCAAAAAAAAAAAAAAAAAAAAACACACACACACACACACACAAAAGAATTCAAAATTTGAATCATAAACTTAAATAGGTGTCTCATGCTTTTCTTCTTTATGATAAACTTCCTTTGACATAAGATCCATGTTGCCTTCATTCATTATCAATGATCTTGCAACTTTTAAGGCTGGACTGAAATTTGATTAATTAAAATAGAATTAACTTGACTTTTATGTTTCCATTTAAGTTCAAATTAATTACCTTAATTACATTAAAACTTGTCAAAATACTTTCCTTATGTTTAAATGGTCAAATAATTTCCAAAAGAAATTGAATGCTAATTGACTATTGATTTCGAGTATTTTAGAAACTAATTATCCTTTATGAGTTGCAAGATTTTCCTTAGGGTTCAAATCAAAATTAAAGAGTGGAGAATATGCCTTAGGGTTTTAGATTTAAAAGAAGAAAGAAGATGAAAGATCTTTTTGAATGTTTTGGGTTTTATTACATATGATGCAAAAAGGAAACAAAAAAGATAGCAAATATACACTCAAAGCAAATGAATAAATTAAGGAAAGATAATAAAACATGACATTAAAAGAAAATGAAATCTAGTTTCTACCTAGCATGCGTACACCATAAGAAAGGTGCGTACACATCCTTTTATCGGTGTATGCATCTTGGCTTCAAGTAAAAACCTAGAAAACAAACCAAAACATGAATCCTAATCACATAAAAAGAGGTGTATGAAGAGAAGATAATGCATTGATGTGTACGCACTTAATCTAATGTGTGCATCCTAAGTAATGCAGGTTTTAGGTTTTGATAGATTTATAGAAAAATAATGAAAAAAAAAATGGTACAAAAACAACATGTTAAAACATTAAAATGATGTAAAAGTAACAAATAAATTGGAACTCAGGAGGAGAACATGTATCATGGGAAAGATCCACATCTTCTCCTTGTAGCACTTACAGTATTGTTGACAACAAACAACCCTCAGCTGAAATAGACTACCGTAACTCTGTCTGTGGAGCAAAACGACTTGGCTAGGGTTTTCTAAATGGCCATAGGTGGTTTGATAACAACTTTGAATGCAACACCAACTAAAATTTTAGAACCTTAGTGAGTGGAAGATTATCTTTAAACTAAAGAATGGCTAAAGATCAATCAAATGATCACTATATAGTCAAGTTGAAGGTCTAGGGTTTGGTGGGATGTTTGGGCAACCAGTTGCCCTAACATCTCACTAAAATGGAAATTGAGTGATTGAAGGCTTCTGTCCAGAAGGTGCGTATGCCACAAATTGGCTGCATATATATTATATACCCAGCGTACGCACCTTCTATAACCCTCAACAAATTAGGTCTGAAATTGGCTTTTGGGCTTGGTTCTCGGGTCATGGTTGGGCTTGGGCTTGAATTGTATTAGGCAACTTTTGGGTTTATTTGCTCATTGAGCTCTACACACAATGCTGATAATTTTGGTATTAGATAATTTTGTCATAATTGGGATAGAGGGGTTCAGGTATATGTCGAAACAAAATAAGGTGTTTATAGTATGGGAATGAGATCAAAATGATGTTAGTTTTGTGTGATGATAGCGTCCACAAGAGGTTCGAGGCTAACCTATGATGACACCATCTTAGAGTTTGTATTAAGAAAAAATTCTTAATTTACATTGTAGTAACAATGTAAACTTATATTTTAGACACACAAAAAGTGTACAATGCTGTACAAATTTTGTGTCTATATTGTAAACCTATAAAAGTCTTTGTTTTAAATGTAAATATTGGGTAGAGGAGTCTTATACAGTGAATAAAGTATGAAAGGTTGATAGGCTTTATTTCAATTAAGCCACATTGCCTTATTGTTTCAAAAATATTAAAATCATTTAGTTAATAAATCTGAAAATTTAGACAATCATAACATGTCATGTGAAAAAACTACATGCTATGTCCAAATTGATTTTTTATTTTTTTTGGATAATTCGATGGTTATAATAAGGGAGAAGAGTTTTGAACCCTACAAGACTCTTAGCAATCATATAAATAATAAAATAAGGATGTAGGAAAAGAGAAAACAAAGACAAAATAATGAAAGTAATTTGGTATGTCAGTATGCTTTTATAGCAAAAAACCTTAAGTGACAAGCCTTTGCTTTATTAATTTGTGTCTTACATTAAATCTATATAAATACATTAACTTTAGTATGATAATCCCAAAATACATGGTAGTTTATAGTATTCTACAAAGCCATGGCCTACACCACCAATTGATATAGTTTTTTATCATCAAATAAAATATTTGGAGTTCGAACCTCGCATATATAAATAAATAAATAAAAAGAATTAATTTATTGGCCTAATGATAAAGAGCACTCATCATTGAGCAAATGCTATAGCTTGAAATTTTATCATATTTATTGATGATGTGCTAAAATTAGCAACGAGTTGTAGGCTCTTAGTCACTCCAATGAGTTCCTGTGAATAAGAACGAAAGGACCAAACAGAAGGCATTAGTGTGGTATCAGTCAAAAACCCTCCAAAGGTCAAGTTAGCGAATGAGAAAACTCTATGAACTCTTTAGTGAGAGAGTTAGGGATTTTCTGCGTATCTAAGAAAAATGGAGGTCTGGTGCTTATATAGCAGTTGGTGGGAACCAAGATCCCTTGAGAGTGTGGAATTTTCCTTATGGAGAAGATTTGATACTAGGGTTTCTGAGATTATAGGGTGTCTTTCCATATGAGGGAGATATGAATCTATACCAGGTTCATCTTGCAAGATTAGCAAGATGTTTCCTTGTGTAAATTTTCTTAGGGGCCAAGTAAGGCCATGCTGGACCTATCGGCTCTCAATTCTCCCCATCGGCCTTCTGTTTGCCCATTGGACATTTGGCCTCGTAGGGGTTCAGTGTGGCCTCATTGCTCTCTATGTCGTCGCTTTAGTCCTTTTGTTTACTCTTGAGGGACCGACGAACTTGTAGGCGTCGTTGGTTTCCCTTGTATGACATATCTGGGCCATCGTAAGAACATCCCTATCATTTTTTTTTTTTTTTTTTTTAAAAAAACCATGATCTTTACAAAACTTTGATTTTTTTTTTTTAAAGAAAGATGTCATCTATAATTCAAAATCCGAAAACCATATAGGTTGGCTTAAAGAATCTCAAAAAAAATTTAATAATAGTTAAAATAAAGTTTTGTATGCTATTTTCAAGGAAATTATTAGAGGTACACAGAAATTCCCCTCTCATATTTGTATTGCAGTGAAACCTAAGTGATGTGAAAGCTTGTGAGAGTTGGAGTGGAAAATTTGGTGGAAGTTTTTGGTGACTACCCAATGCAATATCATCCTCATACTTTAGTTGTGGATCTGCAAGAGTTTGTTTCAATCAAGTACAAGTTTTGACTTTTTGAGTATAAAAATGAGAAATGTAATAACCTGGCTCTTGGCACATTTGATCAAGTTTGATCTCAATTTGGCATTTTGAATATGCATCATGAGTGTGCAATTATAACAAGGGAAAGAATTTTTAAGTTGCCTTAGTTATCTCATAACAAGAGATTGTTGATAAAAGGGAGCAATAGTATTGATGAACCACAACAGGATTTTTCACTAAATGCAATCCCAATATTCAATTCTAGAAGAAAAATCATCATCGAATTCATTTCTTGTTGAAAGTGGCTTGAAAATTACACCAGTAACACTAACACAATACCAAAATTTCCTCCCTTTGGGAACACAAACATCATGGGCCCACAAATGATATGTGGGCTCTATATGGGCCTTTCCAATACAATTGTGATTGGATGGGTAACATCATTTGATTGATCCATCAGAAATCAAATTTTATTTTTAGGGGGGGGGGTTGGGGTTGGTTAAGGAAGGGCTATGATTCAATGTAGCTGAAACAGAGGATTATGCATGTACACATGATTCAAGTGTGCATGGCATGATTCCTAATATGTGAAATTGAGTTTGCAGGTTAGGTTAAATTTGAATCAAGATCAAACAAAATGGATGCTAATATCATGATATCACAATATTGACACAATGGTGACATGGTAGCTAACACGGCAAGATTTTGCATGATAGTGATGCGATAGATGGCATAGCAATGACGTTGCGAATGTTAAAGTGTGGATAGTATGGTTGTAAACACCCCGTTTTGTAACCTCTAAAGATTTATAAATAATCTTTACAAGAATCGGGGTAATAGTAACACTTTATGTGAATGTTGACGTGTAATTATAAATTATAAATTATGATTGATTCTCTAAAGAATTAATTACGTTACAATTCCTCCCACGCAAAAAGATTATCTTTGCAAAAATATAATATTCACTTGGTTTAAGACAATAGTACAAAAATGGGATAATTTTAGTAGAGAATTTATTTAATTATTATAACTATCAATTGATTATATTTGTAAAAAAAAATTAATTAAAATTTAGAAGGAAAAATTACAATATTGGTCCCTCAAATTTATTCAGTATGCGCAATTGGTCCCTCAAGTTTCAACTGAGCACAATTGGTCCCTCAAGTTTAAAAAATGAGTTGTATTAGTCCTTTTACTAATTGCGGTTAGTTGTGTTACTTACGTGGCTAACGAAATAATGACTTGACATTTTTTAATTAAAAATATTAATATAACTAGTTTCCACCTATGATTTTAGCAAACAGCCCGGTTGCAATCTAAAGCGATCAACGTCTTCGTCAACTACCGCTTCCGAAGCTGAATAGAAGGAATTGTTGGAAACTATAGTCACCAATCTTTCCTTGGAGAAAAGCTCAAGGTCTTCAACAGTAACAAGATTCATATTCAGATTGTTGAGGACAGCGAATATGCTCAACTCTTCCGAAGCTTGTAGAGATGCGTTGGAGAAGAAGATTGATTGCAACTCGAGCAAGCCACATTAGACGACGTTTTGATACCAAGCTATTCGTATTTGAATGAACCTCTCTACGACATTGATTGCATTGAGAGGATATTAAGCCATTTCCTCGATGGATTACAAGAAACAAACCAAACCAGCGAAGACGGAAACAACGGAGTCAGATTGCCTGTGTTAATGCTATTCGGAAAATTGATCAACGGTTATTTTCAAAGATCGCCTCTGACACGAATCTCAAACTAGACAAATTCTATCAAAAAGTTGTCTAGTGTGACTTGCTCGAGTTGCAATCTAATCTTCTCAACTCGACCTTATTAAAACTACATTAACTTTGCCACTATACAATTGTTCAAATATTTTTTGTCAATACATATGTTGCAATGTTTGGTCCATAGTTTTGCCATTCAATGCTTGCATGAAATCCTCAATGTTCTGCTTAGCACAAACAAATGTGAAAAAAGAAAAAGAAAAAAAAAGAGCCATATATTTCTGAAGTGACACTGTTTTAGCTTTGACCCTCTGTTGACCACTTGCCATTTCGATGCAAGGGTCCATCTGAGTCGATGTAAACCCGTCAATAAAGCTTCATGTGTGACGGCATGAGAGCTAGCCTTCAAGTCAAGCTTTTTCAGTTTTCATTTCACCTTAATTACGTGTGTGCTCTCATAAATTATAACGTGATTTGAGCCCCACTTTCTCATGCTAATAATTGCACCGGTGCATTAGCATTCAGCAAACCTACGATATGATCCAGTAGTCTTCATAGAGGTCTACTTCCCGTCATCACTACAAATGATGCCCCGACGCGAATCTCAAACCAAACAAATTCTATCAAAAGGTCGTCTAGTGTGGCTTGCTTGAGTTGCAATCCAATCTACTTCTCTAATGCAGCTCTACAAGCTTTGTAAGCGTTGAGTATATTCGCTGTCCTTAACAACCCGAATAGGAATCTTGTTGTTGTTGAAGACCTTGAGCTTTTCTCGAACGGAAGATTGGTGACTATAGTTTCCAACCGTTCCTTCAGTTCGGCTTCGAAAGCTGTAGACAAAGACGTTGATGGCTTTAGATTTCAAGGGGTCAGTTTGCTAAAATCTTAGGTAGAAACTAGTTATTTTAATTTTGTAATTAAAAAATGTAATGTCATTAAAAAAATGTCAAGTTATTATTCTATTAGCCAAGTAACACTATTAGCGGGTAGTTAATAAAATAACTAATACAACTCATTTTTTAAACTTGATGGACCAATTGTGATCAATTAAAACTTGAAGGATCAATTATGCATACAGGGTAAACTTGAGGAACCAAAATTGTAGTTTTGCCAATTTAGAAGTTCCTAAATATCCACTAATATTATCAAGCCCTAAAGTTTCTAAAAATAAGGTCCCATCTAATATTTATCTAAAAAATTGACAATGAAAAAACTAAAATAAAAATAAAAATAGGACAAGGATTGACATTATAACACATAGGGTCCTTTTGGATAGAACTTATTTTGCTGAAACTGAAAATTGAAAACTAAAAACATTGTAGCAAAATAATTTTTAAATGTGTGAATAGTACCGTGGGATCTATTTTTAATGAAAAATCGTTGAAAAGTGAAGTTTGTGGGACTCGTGAACATTGCACGGGTGCACTGTTCACTGTTGAAAAGTCAAAACATATGGCTGAAAAAAAAAAAAAAAAAAAGGGGGAAAGAAACGCAAACGTGGATCCGCAAACTCAGATCCAAACAGATGCATAGTGCTAATTGAAACTCTAACTAATATTAGAATGCCAATTAGTAGTTTAATGTTCTGACATGATTTTTCTTCAATTTGTTTTACGTACACAATTATCTAATCAATAGACTAGATAAATAGAAAATTGCAACCTAGGATAGTTAGAAATTGATTGAAACCCAACAACCAAGGCCTCCACCTCTATTTATTTTCAAAAGCTACAATATTTACTAGAGCCCTAGAAATATCCCAAAATACTTCCCATCATTTTCCCACATCAAACAAAAAACCCTAGCTTCCTAGGATATTCAAATCGAGCCATTGGCCACCAACCATCAATTAATCATCAAATAACATCGTGTTGCTTTGTTTGAATATTATTGAGATCAATAAGAAAATTCCCAGGGACATTCAAAGGAAGGAGGTGCTGCCCATAGAGATAGGAGATCAATCCTAAAGGGACCTTTGACCTTGCTTTGGAAAAACTATGATGTCTGTAGCTATAATTCTTGGATCGAAATAGCTCTATTCTGATCTAGTTTTCCGCTTCCGAATTTGCTGTAAATAAAATTCTCTTTTGATGATATGGCATAAACATAATGAATATTCTAGCTTGTAAAATTATAGTTTCCATATGTTCACATGAGGTTGAAATGATCAAATTTTGTTTTGAAACCCTCATTGCTAAATCTCTCATTCTCTTGTTCTAATTTAACATACTCTTGTCTTGCTTTTCCCATGCTTGGATTCTATACCTTGTTTGCATGACATGAGTTCATGTCCATTATATTCTACTAGCCTTTTCACACGCGTGCGCAATGATTCTAGCCTCATCATGTGCGCGTGCAATGATGCTTTTCATTTTTTATTTTTTGGGTTTACACGTTTTACTTATGGTAGTTATATTCTTATTTTTAATAAGTTGTAGAAAAAAACAGTTTTATTAATTTTTTTTTTAAAAAAGAAGAAGTTGTATTAGTACTTGACAAGTAATGTGAGAGAGAAATGTGCAGGTGGGAGAAATTTTTTTAATTTTTTTTTAATTTAGCTAAAATTTAGGAGTTTTTAAATTAGAAAATTTACATATATAACCCTATTATTTAAACCTTATAGACTGGTAAATTTAAGGATATTTTGGACATCAAAATTGAGGATCCCAAATAGGAGAAACCCTTTAAATAGTAATATAGATAAAACCAATTTACCAGTGACTTCAACGCAAAAGCTTCAATCTAAGAGGGAAAATATTATTAGTCGAACCACTCTAAAGAAATGTTAATTGCATGGTCTAACTTGTTCACCTAAGTATCCCCAGATTGCAGCTTTAAACATATTACAAATACAATAACAAGAAATACTCATTGTTAAAGATATGTTAGCCCAATGTAATAGGTCCAAGTTCATTCCTTCTAGTTTAGGGTTTAGCCTACTATAAATATACATGTTATGGTTCATTATAACCTAGGATTTGCATTACATTCTAATATATTAAAGATGTAGTTCTTTAGGGTTTCCTTTGTGACTGTATAAGTTGAACCACGTAACCCTTGTGTGTTATTGTATTCTATATTTTATGTTTTCGCTTCCGCATCCATACTAGTATATTCCACATGACGTATCGATGCTAATATTTAACATGGTATCAGAACCACCTTCCCGTATACATGGTTTTATGTCCTTACATTATGTTTAAGAGCAATTTTTGTCTTCTTCGGTGTTTCTTCGCTGCGTTCATCTTCTTTGGCTTTCCACTACTGCCGTTAAAACTTTTTGGTATAGTTATGACATCGTTAGATGTCACATCAATACTGTAGGACTATTACCTTCCCCAAACCACTGTCATAGAGCCAAACTTCATTCAAGGGATCTTCTTAACCTTATCAAATGTCAAGGTTTCATCAATCTTCCATCTTGAGTTTGAAAGGGGGTGTTAGAGATATGTTAGCCCAATGTAATGGGCCCAAGCCCATTCCTTCTAGTCTAGGGTTTAGCCTACTATAAATACATATGTTATGGTTCATTGTAAAACAGGACTTATACTACACTCTAATATATTAAAGATGTAGCCATTTAGGATTTCATTCGTGGATGTAGGTTGTCAAGTTGAACCACGTAACCCTTCTGTGTTATTGTGTTCTATACTTTATGCTTCCACTTCCACATCTATATTAATATAATCAACATGATGTATCAATGCTAATATTTAACATTCATGGCGGGGATATTCAATATTGACGTCACTACAGACATGGAATGGGATCGTTGTCGCATGATGGCCTTGTTGCATCTAGCAAAGGAAATGATTTGTGGAGTCTGTTTGATGGGAAGACAACGTTGTGAAGCAAAGAAGGCTTAGTAGAACATGTTCCAACTAGAGGAATTTACAAAGTTAAATTCAAGAGAGAGAGAGAGAGAGAGCTCTAGTCGATCTATGTTCTCTTTGGCTTAGTCAATCTATTTCTCCCTCTCCCTTGATCTGCCTATCTCGCTTTCGTGTCAAATTTGTTATTAAACAAAAATTAATCTCTACAGGTATTTTAATGGTACATTCTTTTCTTGTAATAATTTCAAATTGACTACAAATTTATGGCATTGAAAGTACTGAGGTAACTATTCTTCTCTAAAATGGCTATAATAATTATTCCTTAGTAAATGTAATAAATTTTAAAATTAAATTAATTCTAAAAATATAAAAATATTTTAGAGATATTTTCAACTTATGACGTAATTGGTTTTTAGTGTAGGTGGGAATCAAACTCTTAATCTTTTATTCGAGAACAAAAGATTTTACCATTTAAGCTAATTGGAACTCACTTCTATTACAGCTTTTATTTCCAATAATGTGCCTAATTCTTTATTTCTACTCCACAAAGAAAAGGACATATCTAAAATATATTATAAAACCACAATCATAATAAATACTAGAATTTTCAAATTTCAAATTTAATATTTGGGCAAAATACCATTTTAGTCTCTAAACTCTACCAATTTTTTTTACATCCCTGAACTTTAAAAAGTTCTTTTGTTCATTCGTAAACTTTGTAAATAGTTTTTTTTTTTTTTTTCAAAAGTTTAGAGACAAAAGTAGGGATAATAAGGGTAATTTTTCAATAGTTTAGGAATGAAAAAGTTTTTTTTTATTATTAAGTTTAAGGACAAAAAGTGAAATATTTTTAATAATTTAAGGAAGAAAGAAGAAATTTTTCAATAGTTTCAGGATGAAAAATAAACTTTTGAAGTTTAAGAGCAAAAAAACAACATTTGATGAAGTTTAGGAACCAAAATAATATTTTACCCATAATATTTTATATACATTCTAATCAAAATAAAGGTCTATAATAAATATCATAATGATCAAATTTCATAATTATATACAAAACAAAGTGGAGATAAAATCATTTTTTAAAATAAAATACATATAAAATTAAGATGTTTAATATTTGGTTTACCTCATAATATTTTGCCGCATAAGTTTTTGAGTTTTCATAATTTTACACATTAATATTCTACTATATATATAATTAAAATTATATTTTATATTTAAACCATTAATAAATTCCATAATTATCAAATTTCATATACAAAAACAATCAAAATAAATGTTTATGAATAAAAATCAAAATTATCAAATTTTCATATTTGAATACAAAACTAAAGAGAGATAAAATAATTTTTTAGAAAAATATATAAATAAAACAGAAGACATTTGACATTCAATTAATCTCAAAATATTTTGTCACTTATTTTTTTATAATAAAATCACACATAAGGTCAGAGGGAAGGGAATTTTTGAAAGACATACAATACAATGTCAAATATTTTTCAAGTTCTCATAATTTTGCATGAAATATTTATTTAAATTCCCTTCCCTATAATTAAATTTAAATTTTATTATTTATTTAAATTCTAAATTAAGATCTATATTTACATATACAAACACAATCATAATAAATATTATAATTTCCTATTTCATATTTATACAAACCAGAAAAGAGATAAGATTTTGTTTTGTTTTCGGATAAAATAATATTTTATTAAACTTCCAAATATAAAGGATTCTCAAAACTCAAACCTGGCAAGGCTTTGCCAGGTTTAAGTTTTGAGAATCCTAGGAAAACTAGGAATTGTGGTGAGCACATCCTTGCCAAGTTTGAGTTTTGAGAAAGACAAATTTTAGCTTTAAAATTGGTTATAGCATAAAGTTACAACCTTATTCAATAAAATCAACATTATTACATATTTTGAAAATCTAACCATTGAGTTACATGTTCTTTACACTCTTAATACACATGTCAAATTTTGTGTCAATCGAATATTATTAATTATATGATCTATAAGTTTTTGTTTTATGCATAATTTTAAACTACCAAAAATTGTCATTTAACCAATTTATTGATGACCTTGCTATTGATTTTTAATTTCCTAGAAATTTTTCAAGCATGAAGGATATAAGAAGAAGATGCAATCCAATAGTAGATTTGTCAAAATTCACCTCCAATAAAAAGATATTAAGTAAGATTGTAACCTTAGGTTATAATCAATTTTGTAGCTAAACTTTATCATTTTGAGAATCCTAAGAAAACTAGTAATTATGGCAAGCACATTTTCCAAATATATAGGAAAATGCATCATTTGGAGGAAATTTTTTTGCCAAATGGACATAACTTATTTTCCAAATATGAGATGAAAAATATTATCTTTAGTAACAAAAAGGAAAAAAGAGTTAGTTTACATTCAAAAAAACTAATTCGGTTAAATTTTAAATAAATAAGTATGATGAAAAAGCAAAAGCTTTTTTGCCTAATGGGGACACCGTGTATTTGCTTAATATAAGATGAAAAGTATAATTTTTAGTAACAAAAAGGAAATTTTTTTTTCCGGAAAAATTAATTTTTTTAATTTAAAAATAAAATGAAGACAACAAATTTAAAACTTGTTGCCATACTCACATATTTTTGAGTTCTCATAATTTTACATGCAATATTTATTTAAATTTCCTTCCCTATAATTAAATTTAAATTTTATCATTTATTTAAATTCTAAATTAGGATTTTGCCACATAATTATATATTTAATATGGAGTATTTACATATATAAATGAAGTAATAATAAATTTTATAATTTTATATTTCATATTTATACAAATCAGAAAAAGAGATAGGATTTTGTTTTGTTTTTTTTTTTAGATAAAATAAAATTTTATTGAACTTCCAAATATAGAGAATTCTCAAAACTCTAATTTGGCAAGGGCTTGTGGTGAGCACATTTACCAAATACAGAGGTAAATGCATCATTTGGAGGAGAAATCATAGCCAATCTATAATACTTACATATAGTATATATATACTACTTTGTAATTGTACTACCATTGCCACAACCCAGAAGAGTCTCTCTGTCTCTATTAACATATAAACTATAACATGGCGAGGCTTTGTTTTACATTGGTCATCTTAGCATTAGCTTTGCTTGTTTCACAAGGTAAGTCACAAACCTGTACATCACAAACCTTTGAAAACAAGAATGTGTACGCAAACTGCACTGATCTTCCACACCTAAATGCCTATCTTCACTGGACATACAACTCTACAGATTCCACATTGGCCATTGCCTTCATAGCCCCACCACCAAACCCAGAGGGTTGGGTTTCATGGTCCATAAACCCAAAAAATCCCACCATGATTTCATCCCAGGCCTTATTAGCCTTCAAAAACAACGACAACATAACCATCAACACCTACAATGTATCGTCTTATAACCCAGCGGAATGGGGGACCAAGCTGTTGTATGATGTTTGGGACTTAAGCGCTGAGGAATCCAATGGGAACATCATAATCTTCGCGAAATGGAAGTTCCCAGAGAAGATTGAGAAGGTAATGTTTACTTTGAACCAAAAAGACCAAACTTAATTAATAAAAAACTAGATTGTAACCTAACTATATTATATATAATAATTGGCTTTCACTGAAACAGGTGAACCATGTTTGGCAAGTTGGTCCGGGAATCGTAGAAGGTTTGCCACTTAAACACGCCATGAATCCAGAGAATAAAGATTCCAAAGGGATACTTCAGTTGGTGGGGATATAGGGTGGTGCCTTCTCCTGAACATGCTGGTAAAAAAATGTGGGAGTACAAGAATTTTAGGGGAGAATCGGGGAGATTCTAAGGAATTTGATTGCTTTTTGAGTTCAATTTGGTGTTTGATCAAGATGCGTACGTACTGGAATGAATATCAATGTCAATAAGCAGTAAAAATGTTATGTGTTGATGACTATTAAACTAGATTACCTCGATTATTAAAAGAATTGCTAAGTAATAGCTAAAAAAACCTACTACTAAACACATACACACATTTTATTACGCTCTCTTACCAAGTTCAAACACATTACTTAATTTAAAGTACCATTACAAAAATTACAATCTATTTAATAATTTGGATTAATGCTAATAGGGAATATTTTCACCAGTTAGAAAAAATTTTCTAATGCCCTAGAGTCTTCAATCACCAAAAGCATTATGAGCTTATCAAAAGAATCTTTGATCACCAAAAGTATTGTCGGTCACAAAGGGAGTGTACACCATGCGCCACACTCCGCCCTAGTGGTTGTCATGTATCGATGGATCATTAGGTACCGAGGGGTAGGCAGGTACCCAGCAGTCATCATGTACCTTCCTTGACACCATGCGATGTGTTCCACCTTGATAGTCATCATGTATCAATAGGTTGTTAGGTATCTAGGGGTTGCTAGGGATCCAGTGGTCGTCAGGTACTTTCCTTGACACTGAGCGACACGTTTCGCCCTAATAGTCGTCATGTACCAATGGGTCGTTAAGTACCTTTCCTGACACCGTGCGATGTATTTGCCCTGACGGTCATCCATTATCAATAGGTCGTCAAGTACCCAGTGGTCGTTAGGTACCTTCCTTGACTTCATGCGATGCGTTCCACTCTAAAGGTTGTCATTTATCAATGGGTCGTCGAGTACCCAGCAGTCATCAGGTACCTTCCTTGACACGCGCGATGTGTTCCACCTCGATAGTTGTCATTTATCAATGGGTCGTTAGGTACCAAGGGGTCATCAGGTACCCAACAATTGTCAAGTACCTTTCCTGACACTATGCAGCACACTCCACCCTGACGGTCGTCACGTATCAATTGGTCGTCAGGTACCAAGGGGTTGTCAAGTACCCAATGGTCGTCAAGTACTTTCCCTAACACCATGTGACACGTTCCACTCTGACAATCATCATGTATCAATAGGTCGTTAGGTACCAAGGGGTCATCAGGGACCCAACGGTCATCAGGTACCTTCCTTGACACTACGCAACATGTTCCGCCCTCACGGTCGTCACGTATCAATGAGTCGTCAGGTACCCAGCAATCGTCAAGTACCTTCCCTAACATCGTGCAGCACGCTCTGCCCTGACGGTCGTCACATATCAATGGATTGTCTTGTACCAAGGGGTCGTCAGGGACCCAGTCGTCAGGTACCTTGACACCACTCGACATGCTCCACCTTGACAATCTTTATGTATCAAGGGGTCGTCGGGTACCTTACTCATCACCCAAAACATGCAGACATTAAACTGTCTAAATTGATGAAACACTTTTGGCAGACGGTCCATTATACTCGTCCAATCAACGAACCAACTTGTACACTAATAAGGGTATTTTCATCCAATAAAGTCCTTCGAGCACTTTGACCCATCAGGATGGAATACTCTGCCACTAACCCGTCAAGGTTTGTGCCTCTTCTGGTGGGACCTACCAACTATGGACCCTTCGGGATGAACCCCTCATTTGACTTCCTTGAAGTCTCTACAAATAGTGCTCCACCTATGTGTTCGATGGATGGTTGCATATGTACCCGATGGATGGTCACATCTTATCCTTCGTATTCATATCGACGAATAGATGGTGATACCAATAGACAGATGGCCATATCGATAGTTGAGTAACTAGGTCTCACAAACCTTTACGTATTCTCCACCCATGCATCCCTATATGGAAATAACTTGCACTACATTCCCAAAGACCATACTCCACACTTGTGTCTCCCCTATATAGGAAGAAAAGCTTAAGATCTTAGGGTCTTAACTCTAAATCTTCTCTACAAGGAAAACCCATACATTCAAGGGATCTTGATCAACTCTAAACACTATATATGCACTAGGCCTCCTCTTACTTAACGTATGTGAATTCTCCCTAACTCTTGCAGTTTTTAGTTCTTAGAGATTCTTCTATCACTGACTTAACCTTCGGAGGGTTTTTGGCTTGGTATCCCACTAGTGCCTTTGATTGGTTCTTCTCTTTTGTTGTTTAGGTGCATCCATTGGCACGTGTGTGGACAATCAATTCACTAACGATTTTTGTGCATCATCAAATGCCTTAAGAAATGAGCTCCGCTTTAAGAAATGAGTTCCACTTTAACATGGATGTATGTCATGCTTTAAGAAATGAGTCAACTATCAATACTTGAGGCCTCGACTATTACCAACAGTAGCTCTAACTATGTGATACTTCCTCTTTGATTCCTTATGACACATGTTATTAAGTTACAAGCTACTATTTAAAATATCTAGTAACTATAGTGATTCTCAAGCTTCAGTTATAACGATTTGTAATATAATGATATACTTAAGCTTCAGTTATAACATCAAATATTAACTTTAAGATAAATGGATAGGATCATTTTCCCAATCATTTTGGAAGATTTTTTGGATCAATATTTCCAGGATTTTTGAGGTAACAACCACATTTGATGGTAATAGTTCTTATTGAAAAACAAAATTATTTGAATTACATCTTTTGAAGAACCAAAAATGATAGTATAAAACATGTAACACAAAGGGTATTAGGAAAATAAAACACCCACAAAGAAAAGAGTATTAAGATATATAGCACATGACATTGAGTAAGTTTTGCATAGACAAAATGGTTTTTTCAGGCGTTGATGAGGATTGATTGATAGAAACAAAATAGTACATGAGATTTCAATTTGTTTTGTAAAATTGTGGGTTTGGTTGAAAATATTGGGTCCAATCCAATTTGATGCAAATTAAGATAATCAACTAACAGTTTTAATCTCTTCTCAAAAAAAAATTTAAAATCAATCTGTAAAAACTATTATAACCAAAATTACCGATCTAAAATATCAATCACGTCCAAGAACACGAAAACTTATGTGAAAAACCCTTGTCAGAAACCCGAATAAATCCAATATAATAAAATCAATTACAATATCATGTCAAGTTTATATGAATTTATGTAGACTCACCTAAATTTTCACTAACTTCAAACATGATTGCACTTACACTGCGAAACCTTTTTCTTTAGGCACCTTGGCACTCCTTTTTAATTGCACACTCTCATCTCTCTTTTTTATGAGGCACCGCTTGCTTTTTTTTTCTTTTTTATTTTTACAAGATAGAAATTCTATTCTAATTTAATCTAATTGCATATGTGTGTTTCAAAATAAAAAATAAAAAATATATGTGTGTAAAATTATCTCCTGGAGACTTGAATCCCGACCATACCCCTCACACTCCACAAGCATACGCCAAGAGTGCACTGTGATCACTTGCATTTCAAAACCACACAAACACAAACACAACCATTACATTCATACATATATTATTAAATACCTATCCGCCTTAATATAACACTAGTAGTCTAAATAAAAGCTCATATATGGCCTGTTAAGCTACCGGAAATATTTAAGATATGCAGGTCAAATTGGCAATAAATGTATTCTGGTTCTGGACATATATTTTATTATCTTTGTGCATCTGCTTTTGTAGCAGAAATTGTATAGTGTATTATAAAGAAAATTAAAAGTGGTAAGCTACACTTTCGGTATAGGAGAGCTCATATGTTACAAAGCCATATGGGTATATGTTTTTGCCAATTAAAAACCTGACTTAAATCAAGCAATTTATTGTTCATCAAGTACACCAATAGACCATTTTTCCTCAATTATGGTTAACTTCTTTTTTTTTTTTCTTTTTTTCTTTTTCTTTTTTTTTAAAGAGAGTTTCAAATTATGACATCTGCTCCTGATGATAGCTCTTTATCATTAGACCAAGACACCAATCAGTTTTTGGTATAAGCGAGGATTAAACCCCAGATTTCTTATATAACCATCAGACACTTTTTCAGTTGACCAAACTTAAATTAAGATAGAATGAATAATGTTTTGGAAATTCTTAAACATCAAAGATCAAAAATAAAAAATTAATATTATAGGCTATAGAGGTAAGTTTGGAACTGACTGAAACTCGAACATCTTTTTACATTTTGACCTTTTTTAAAACAGCAATGGGACTGTGGGTCACTTCATCTTGTCCAAACTCTTCTTTATGCAGACATGTGAATCATGGAAAATGACATTTCACAATTTAGTAAATCAGTGGAACATACTAGCACAAGCGTGGTACATACTCCTTTCTTTGGTTAACTTATTTATTTATTTATTAAGGCATGGACAATTTTTATAGAACAAATTTTAGTGTTATGATATATTGCATATCATAATCTGCCATCACATCAAGTTGTCAAAAAAAAGTTATGAAATTTGTTATGTCAGTTGCATTGTAGGTTTTATTAAATTGTTGTATTTGTTATTTTATTAGTTAAATGTAATAACATACTTTTCTTTGGGGAGTAAAAAGAGATAGCATCTCTATCATTATATTATGATGAATTAGGTTTAAATCTATATAATACTAAAAACTAAAACATAGCATTTAATATTGCTTACAAAACTTCACAACTTTAGCTCTAGCTTTCTAATTAACGCCAAACTCTCTCTCTTCCCTCCTTGTTCTCTTCCTCTCCTCATTTAACTAAACCACTCCTTCATACCTGTACAATTGCCATATTAGGTACACATTCTCCATTTATTCATTCCTTTTGTAATTAATATCTTGCTATTCTTTCAACTAATTGAGCACTAATTCAAACCTTCTTCAAATCTATCTTGATTAGTGGTGATTCTTCTTATTCCCGATCAAAAGGTTTTTCAAAACGTTCAACTGTTGCCTATTGGAAATAGAACATCTGCTGCTTTATTTATTTATTTTTTTCTATACATATCTACAATCTCTCTTCCTCCATAGATAAAGAGCCTATTAGCCTAACCTATGCCAATGCAGAATCCAATCCTTTCCACCAAGGAGCCCCCACTAAATTATCAGATTTGAAGTGACGGATATTTGTTGTGGGGTTCTTAGCAAAACAAACAGACCAAAACAAAAACAAAAAAACAAAAAACAAATGCTTTTGGAATCAAAGCCCTTCAACCTCCAAACCAAAACGTTGTCAATGTTAAAGAAGTGCTTGAACAATCTGTAAACATAGTTTTGAAACCTAGACTGGACCGCATGGTTCGACCGAGTTAACTATGAACCATTCATCAAAATGATTCTTTTAACCCATAAAACAGCCCTCTGCAAGAAAATCAATGAAACCGCCCTATCACAGGTTTAGATTAGAGTTTTTTTTTTTTTTTTTTTTGGGTACTTACAACCATTGTTGAAGCTTCAACTAGGGGTGTCAATATTTGGCCCAGCTCGTGAACATGACACGAACCTGACATTGGTTTTTGCGGGTTAGGGTTGGGCCTTAGCAAGTTTGGGTTATAAACGCGGGTCAACCTGAAAGAGACACAATAAAAAACGTGTTATAAGTAGGTCAGCCCGCGTTTATTTGTGCCAACCCAAAATGACCCATTTAACATAACTTGTTTAAGTAGTATAACAAATAAATATTCATTTTATTTTATATTTGTCAAATACCTTTTATATCCAAACTATATTTTAAATTTTTTTTAAAAAGTGAGTAATTATATTCAAAAACTTACAAGAGGTATAATTGGAAATTGAAACTTTACAAACCCTGAGGATATTAAATTTTTGTTGAACAATGTTATTTTAAATTTGGGTAGAAGTGTATGCACTTCTTTTGGGGTGTAAAAAACTTATTTCTAGATAGATGTTATGTTTTTATTAAACTATATTATTTGAATGTGGGTTGAAGACTTGAAGCGTATACACTATTTTTAGGATGTAAAAAAAAATATTTTCATATGGATGTTATAATTAATATTATACAGGTTGAAATGAGTTGTGTTATATTCATATCAATTCAATACAACCCGTTTATTAAGCGTGTCAAATGGATTGGGTTAGGTCAACTCGCCTTATTAATAAGTCAGGTTAGGGTTGAAAGATCATGACACGATTATTAAGTGGGTTGGGTTTGGGTTAAGCCACTTAGTCGAATACCCCTACCTTGACATGCCACGAACCCAACACGCTAACCCGAATTGACACTCCTAACTTCAAAAAACCACGAGATGCTATCAAACCATGAGATTACATCGCTATTCCTTCTTATTCTTCTTCTTTGTCTCTATCTCCCTTGCTCTCACTGCATTTTCGCCATTTCTACAGGTTTTCTTTAATTGATTGTCACAATGAAGGTCACGTTGTTGCAGACGACAGACAGACAAACTAATGCTTAGGAAAGCTTAGTTGTCATCCACTTTATAGTGTACCAAATACTTTCAAGCCTTTAACCACTTATTTCTTTCTTAAATTGGCTTGGGCTTGTGTTTGTACTTTATCTTTTTAATGGATGGACAAACCAATGTCAGCCCCTCTTTCGGTTTTTGTCTTTTTTTTTTTTTTTTTTTCATAAATACTAAATGGTGTTGGGAATAATAAAAAAGTAGACATGATTTAGATAAAGACTTGCATGGAATATTGAACTCTAACAAAAAGTTAAGTATATTAATTTCATATATATATATATATATATATATATTCATTGATTGAGAAACTCAATATTTATTTATGTTTGATTATGATTTAATATTACTTATTTCTCTTGTGAATGTTATGATATGAAAAATATATTTGAAAAATATATATTTATATTTATTTGAATTATTTTAGTCAGTTTTTATTTTTTTTACTAATTTACTATATTTATTTTTTAAAATAATTCTTAAGTTATTTATGACATCATCACGATATGACCTTAGTTCAATCTCAGCCTGATCTTTAAAACCTTAAGCTTCTCCCTTTTATAATTACTACTAAGTTTCCCATACGATGCATGGATATTGTTATAATGTTTTATGTAAATTTGTTTTTGGAAAATATTAGACATATATTATAGCATATTTATTACAAAACTTTATTAGTAATGAGTTCATCATAAAAACGTAGTTCGGCAATTTGCCTATGTCCACGAAATTGCAGAGATTTCACTATTATCAGGGAAAAATACAAAGTACGGCTATAATCTTTTTCTCTCTCACGAAACACACCAAAAAAAAAAAAAAAAAAAATCCTAATCACCAAAAAACCCCTGCGCTCCAGCTTGGGCCTATCGGCCCAAGCCTCCGATTCATGGACTAAGCCTTAGAAAATCTCCCATTAAAAAACCACGTAACATTATTCAGGTTAGGTTGGGTTGTCAACCGGATCAAACACAACTAGGCTTCACAAACCCCAACACATAAGTGGTAGGCCATGAATTAGAAACATATGGGTAGTGAGTTGCAAAGTTGTAAAAAATTTACCTAAGGCTTTCTGTTCTGTTTCTCTAGTCTAAGCTATAATTGTTTTACAATAAACAAGTGTTATTTGTTTCAAGTAGCTGCCCTTATTCGGGTATTGCTTTAAATTTTTCCATTCCTCTTGAAGCTATTGATAAATGTGTGAAAAAATACTATTGTGAATGCTGGTGGTGATATTTTAGTGAATTTATAGGCCTTGCATCTCTTAGTTGTGCTAATGTTCGTGTTACTCGTGGTAACTATAATTTTTGGGTCAATGCTTGCAATGTTAACAATTCTGTGTTTACTGTAGTAGAGTTGCTTGGATGCAAGAGTCTTTTGGAATTGCAGTTTTACTTCACGTACTCTTTTTTTCCCTATGGTTATTCCATACAAATTTTTCTTTTCCTTCTCTTTTTCCTGATCGGTTGTTCTTACAAATTTTTTCTATAATACGTTTTTGGGTGAAGAGAGCTGATGTCTTTTAATTTGGTATTGTACTTATAGGGCACATTGCTAAATTTGCATTTGATCAATCCAAGTGCCAAGCTGCTAGTGAATTTCGCAGGATGGGCACAGAGACGGTACAAGCAGAAGTTAAATTATAGCTTACAACCAGTTGGCTGTTTACTTGTGTATAAGACCTTTGACAGTGCACCAGATTTTGATGTTCATGATGGAGTGGCAGTTACCAAGCTGGCAGTGTGCGGACTTACACGAAAGGAAATGCCCTACAACGACACAAATTGTAAGTGTCTGCAGGGTATACCTCTTTTCTCTGGGAATTTTGGTGATGCTATACTGCGGGGAGATTTAATAGATGAATGGGACACACAATCTACAGAAGAAACTCCTGGGAAGGAAAAAAACAGTAATGCAGAGAATGAAAGGATGTCTATTTTTCTGTTATTTGTTCACGAAGACTAACTAAATGGGAGAAAAAGAAAATATTAGTACAAATGAATAAATTCAGATTAGTACATGTCATAAATATCAAGTAAAAAATAAAATCACCGTTCAAAACTCATTAAAGAAACTCGTCTCTTAACTCTTTTCCTATCACTTTCACTATAATTTTTTTATTTATTTGAGAAACATATTAACTGCTAAACACACACGTAATCAAGCTGCTATTGCAAACAACCGTAACCAAGTCTTCCACCCCAGTTTTCTTACATAGCAGATAACTATTGTTCACGTTATTGTCATAATTTGTCATTACTATTGGATAATAATGAACTGGATTTGGCTTTGTTGAGGTTATGGTTGAAGTGTTGTGTTATGAAATCGGGGTTGGTGATCTTTTAATACCAAGACTTTAAAAGGAACCTGATATGGATTAAGAATTTCACTGGTAGCCGAGTTAAGATATTGAATATGATGTCGTCCAGGAGACACTGCTGGGACCATAATGTTGGGGGGAGCCATTGGTTATAATAGTGGAGTATTTGTAAGAAGCAGATTTGAAAAAATGCATTAATGAAAGCAGATGTCTATCAAAAACCAATATAATAATGGATTTTGCTAATGTGTGCTATTAAGTTTTATCAAGAATTGAAAGAGTTAACTTTTTCAATTTCTCATAAAATGTTTTAAAAAATAGATAACTTAGGACACACATTAACTGAGCCCTATATATATATATATATATATATATATATATATATATATATATATATATATGTATGTATGTATGTATATAGGTATGTATCTATGTATGTATGTATTTTGGATAGTTCATATCTTGGACATGTTTGTTTTATATACATAGTTCATTTTGGGAAATTCATTAGATCAGTATTTCTAGAATTTTTTAGATAAAAAGTAACATCTAATTTTTTTTTTTAAATAGATACGACAAAGTTTCAACTTATGAATTTTGGTATAATATATATATATATATATATATGTGTGTGTGTGTGTGTGTGTTTTCAAAGAAGGATCTCAATTTTATTGAAGTTAGAGCTTTTAGATAAGTGGCTAATCCTATGGAGTGAGATATTTAAAGATTTTCATGGCCTAATGAATGTGTCACGGTAAGATATCATAGTTCTATAAAACCCCATCAGCTTTAGGACGAGTGACCATTTTTAACTTACAAGGTACAGCTCTCATTTCAATTGTGGTACCCTAAATAAAATCTCTATTTGTCTTAAACCAACATTACCTTCTCTTTTTTTGTCTATTTGGAATCTGGATACCATAGTTAAGAGAAAATATAATCTATCAATATGAGGATCTAAAGCCAATTTTTTTCTTAAGGAAGTGGAAAGTCTTGTTTTAGGGTTTTAACAAATTGGAAATTTCTATGTGCTCTGATGAATATTCAATTTTAAAAATAGAACTTGATGCAAATGTTGTAGTCTCCTTCATTAGCAGTCCTACTGTAACTAATGATAAATTTACTACATTGATTAATGAATAAAGGAAGCTTCTAAGGCATTTTCCTCAAAGTCAGAATTAGGCACTGCTATAGGGAAGCAAATTGTTGTACAGATGCTATACGTTACAGCTAGGAGGGGAGCTTTGATGAATGTAATGTTTCCTTATTTTTAACTACCTTCCATCTGATGTTATGTTTTTGTTAAATTGTAGACAATATTGGTTTGCTTAGTGACCATTTATCAAAAACTATTCCTGTTCCCTAACCTTTGAATGCATCACAGCTTAATAAACAAATAAATACACTGTTTCAATAACATAAGATGAAAATTCCCTATGGCACTGCTGGAATATGCTAAGCAATTGCTAGATACCAATCCCACATTGACAAAATGAGTGATCTCTTAAATGTTTATAAGATTCCAAACAAGGCCTGCATATTGCCGAGCTCAGTAATATGAGCATATAAGCCAAGTGGGGGCATAAATGTGATGGGACATTGGTCCAAACTAGTTGGTCGGTTTTCAGTAAGGCTTTCAATTTGGCCTACCCGCTCCAAGCGAAGAGATGAGCCAATGGACTTGAGCTAAGGCTCTGGGTTCAGTGGTTCCTAAAGATGAGGGCAATGCGTGAGGCTAGTTTCACAGAGCAGCGACAACCTCCCACTCTTTGCAGTGGAAGGATAATGGGCCAGTGCCGATTGGATCCAACATGGCCCACTGGCTTGAACCCAACTGAACCATCACTTTTTTTCTTCTATTTTTGTCTCTAGTTTTTCTGGGTTGAACACAATATTTCTCTTAGAAGAATCTAAAACAAACATGTCCAAGATATGAACTATCTAATCTAAAAAGTTGATTTTTGTTTATAACGATAATATAGATTGATAAAACTTGGATTTGATCCCTTAGATATAAAATTTAAGTGGTTCATAAAAAATGCCTTGACAGTGATGTTAATTGAGAATAATATACTTGAGTTATGTTAGTTCAATTTGTATAAAATCAATTCTTTGACTTTCAAATAGAGGCACAAAAAAACCGGATTAACCTTGCACGAATTACAATTAAGTCAAGCCGAAAATACACTTTAGGTCTCTACATTTTAGGCCGATTCTCATTTTGATCCCAACATTTTAGGAGCACCTACGTTGGTTCCCAAAAATCGAAAATTTTTTCCATTTTGGACCCTACCAACATCTAAGTAAACAAAATTACCTATGTGGTGGAAGGAATGAATCATTGGAATGTTATATGCAAAGTAGCTAATAAAATAATAATTAAACAATTGATCTTGCATTTAAAAATGCCACGTCAGCATTTTAATTTTTAAAATCAACATCAGAAAAAAAAAATTCTGAACTTCTGATATAAAATTATATATATTGTTAGGGTCATGGAGGCGCAAAAAAACTGGATTAACTTTGCAAAAATCACAATTCACTACTGCTTAAAAAAAAAAAAAAAAAAAAAGGAGTTCTTATCTGAAAGCTCAATATTACAAATGCTAGAGCTTGTCTAATTCTTAATTACTACTTGATTAATTTTAATCTAAATACACTTGATGCGGAATATATGTGATTAGCAAATTAATAAATTAAAGCACTCAACAATTGCATGGACGAACAAATAAGTGCAATGCTAAAATGGAAAGGGAAATTGGTAAAAGAATAGCAAACCCAAGATAACATGGCTATGTTATCGAAGAGGAAACCGAAGAACCCAGCTAAAAACTTCTCTACGACCCTCCAAGTCAAAATGATCCATTAGTAAATAAGTTGGAGTATAAGGATACTGAAAAGATCTTCCAAACCAAATCTACCCAAAGTACTTGAGCTCTCCAAGCTCTTGCTATCAACGGACTTCTCAGAGTCTTGTCTTTACTAGCTTCCTAGATCCCGCAACACCGCTTGATTGCACCGCCAAGCTTCACCAGCTTATTTTGGCAAATACCTGATACGTCCCGAGCTCCAAAATACTCTCTACACTCTAAATAGGTGTAGGTTGTGTTTGGGTACAAATCTCCTCTCAATGTATAACAATAGGAGAGAGAAGGAGAAGAGACTACAAAGATTTCTCACTTGAGAATGTGTAACTCTCTCTAATAAGGTGGTGTGTTGTAGAAACCTTTTTAGGGTTTTCTTTTGAATAGCCTCCTTAAAATTTTGTGGGTAATGAGGTACATATAGTATGGGTGAAGGGTATAATCACACTTAAAATCATCTAGGTAGAGAGTTTTGTAGGTCACTCGCAACTTGGCCAAGTTACGAAATGACTCGTGAAATACAGCCTGACAAAAGACTGTTTAGCTTCCACTATGTGTTGCTCACATGACTTTTCGTGGGTTGTCCACTCGCGAATCAGTTGTGAGCAAGTTGTGTAGTTTACCAACTTAATACTAAACCCAATAAAAAATAAATCAGACAAAATACAAGGAAATAAGCTAATGAAATTACAACACTTCTTGCCATGGAATAAAGCAAACATAAATATTATGTAAAAAATCATAACTTAACATTATCTAATAAAATAGAAAACATGAACTAGATAATAGTGACAAGAAAAATATAGGGTGTTTATCTACACTCTATAACTTGGTACAATAATCGGGCCACAATTAAGTCAAGTTGAAAGTACCCTTTTGGTCTCAACAATTAGGGTAGATTCTCATTCTGGTTCCTACTTTTTGGGAGCAACTACGTTGGTTCCTAAAATTGAAAATTAGAAATTAGAATACACACCAAGAATAAGATCCAAAAGATTAAACAAAATAAGATTAAATAAAAGATAACTAGTATTTTTTTTTTTTTTTGAGAAGGAAAAGGATAACTAGATAAGTGTTCACACTTGATGCTAAAAAGAAATAAAAGTTAAGTTTCCCTCCCGAGTTACAATCTTGCCCCGCAATTTCTCAAAAAAAGAGGAAAGAACACGCCACAAACATATCATATGTCAAACATGGATCCAGCACCCCATATGAAGTGGTTGTGCTTCCTAGGTAGTGATCAAATAAAGGGATATAGGGATGATTTGCAGGCTACCAAAAAAATAGAACAGTTGACTTTAATTAATTCTAGTAAAAAAGAGAAAACATCATATAAAGAAGTCTAACCACTTCTTCAAAACAAAAACAAAAGGACCACATAGAACAAAATTTTCAAAAACTTAAATCAATTAGAACAAGTTAATCCCTATAGAAAATCACATTCAATTTCCATAAAAGGACACATTATTTGCAGTTATGAGTTATGACTCTAACACGTTGTATTTAAAAATAAAAAAAAATAAATAAAAAACCTTTAAACGCACAAGCATAAGGACTAAGTTTGGCCTCCAAACAAATTTGCAACCTTAGACTCCAACTACCAATAAGAATATGACATTTGTTCTTGTCATATGTAATGCATGCATATGACAATTATATTTACTTCAAAAAAATTTCAGATTCTACGCCCTTTTTCCGAGATTTAGGTTTTTTTTTTTTTTTGGTCGTTTAAAGAATTTGGTTTCCTTAAGAACTATATCATCCTCTTATAAATCCAACAAAAGTCTCTTTTGATCACGTGCATTTGAAGGCTTCAACTACTAAAACTTGGAATAGTATGATTATAATCTCAATCATGTTTTAGATGAGAAACACTTACAGTTGGAAGTGGTAGAAGTGGAGACCAGTTGGCCAAAAGAAGTAGTAGAATCTTCAAGAGACATGGCAGAACAAGAAAGAGAAAGTACTTATGTAGCTGATACATGTTGATGTGATCGGATCAGTGAATTACCAGAATCTTGTGAATGTATTTTTAGACATTTAATTGTTTTTTTCCCCAATTTAGACACAAATACACAAGTGGGTTTTGAATAGGGTTGTCCACAAACCCACTCCACCCACGACTAATTCAAAATTTTTGATGGTTGACGACTGGTGTTTACCTTCAAAACGAGTGAATCAAGTGGTGGTTGTCCTCCATCGAAATCCAACTTACCAAATTCAAAGAAAAATAGTCAAATATGGCATAGATCTACCAAATTTGATGAGATCTCTGCTAGATCTGGCAAGATCTTACTAAATTTGGTGAGATCTTTGCCAAATCTATCAAAATATTATCAAAATTGGTGAGATCTTTACTCAATCTTTGCTGTTTGAAGCACTTCTCCACCTCTCTCTGTTGTTAGCTAGTGTTGACTAAACTGCACACCAGCCGTGAAGTTCTCGATCCACCGATCCTTATTGGTCGATGGTGGGTGGAGTTGTCTTCCACCCAATCTAATCAAGTTGGGTGCAGGTTGAACACAAACCCGACATGATCAAACTTGTAGACACCTCTAATTTTGAACATATGGTCTCACCATCAACCCACCCTTGTGAGAAGAGGAAGTGCCATGGCAAGGCTCGACCTTTTCAATTCATCTATAATTTCAAAAGATGGGAATTAAGTTAAGTGAAAGTGAACCTTAAAACTTTAACAAGATTCATAACCTATCATATTTGTACGCTATCTTTGAATTACTTTTAGTAATAGATTTTTAAATTGTGGGACAAGAACATTTTGCACTAGAAACAACATTTAACTCTAAAACCTTTTGAATTACAAACATCCATGTAATTATCATAAAAAAAATGCCACATATATGAGATAAGTATCGATTTGTGTTGATTGATAATATATAAGATATATGCATTTTCTCTCCTACAATACTTAGATCTCTTGCAAAACTGGGTAATAGATATTGAATCTTTTTTTAATAGGTATAACATATTCAAACCAAGAGAATGAGGCAGGTTCCCAACCAAAATACAATCATGCTAGTAGATTACTATTTCTAAAAGGAGATGAAGCTCCACACTTTTTGAGGGGCATTTGCCATGTCTTTTTGTAATTGACTTAGTTACCATCAAAAGAAGTTGAAGCCAAACCGCAAGTACAACAAATTAATCCCACACTTGTTGAGAGGCATTTGCCATGTCTTTTAGTAATTGACTTAGTTACCATCAAAAGAAGCTGAAGCCAAACCACAAGTACAACAAAGCCATGACCATCGAGCTTTCCCATCAATATCATTAATTACCAAAATGGTTGAAGTTGTGGAGACAATTTTGGAAATAGCTACCAGGAATGTACGTTATTGAACGATCAATATCCAGTTTTGGCGTAGCCCTTTACTGTCAAATTGTGCATATGTCTAAAGGAACCCAAAAAAAAAAAAAAAAAAAAAAAAAAAATCATACTTCATTGTATCCTATCATCCACGATGGTACTGTTGGATTTATACTTGTAAGTGATGATTCATGTGAAATAATAATGACAAGAGTTAGTGGTTAATATAACATAATTGGAGCAAATCTCATTGGTTTAAACTTTTGGATTAGGTGGTGTCCTTAATTGTTATATTAACTAGTGTTTAACCTGCGCTAAGCGCGGGATCATATGAAATCTCATAAGTATAAGAGAAATTTGGCTAATAAAATCAATTTTTAATGTGCTTGAAAAGTCATTAATTAAGTAAATGAATGGTCAGAAGCACAAAATATTTAACGCTAAGATTTTCGCAAAATTAGTAATTTTCTGCTTACTACTAAATCTAAGATATCTTGTACATCATTAGTATATATTATAAGAAAGATAGTGTACAATTGGTGTATACACAAATTATAGGTTGATGTCGTTCTATCCCTCCTTTTTTTTTTTCCTCTTTTCAGCAATGACCATTTCCCTAGATTTCCTAACCTGGGTAAGTTTATTTTGTAAACTATTTTCCCTTTCATGCCATTTTCTTTCAGATCGCCTCTCAATGTAAAAGCTTGTTAACAAATTTCTTTTATCTGATCATGAGTTGCATTTATAATTTCCTCCTTTTTTGTTTGCTTTTGGAAATGATTTTTTTTCAAAAGATAGAAGAGGTGAAAATGATAACCTCTGTATAATTGTAAAAATGGTTTCATTAGAAGTAATAAAGTTATAAGAATTTGATATCATTATGTTTCTTAAAAAAAAAAAAAAAAGTGAAGAGAGGACAGGAGAAGAAATGGAAAGAAAAATTTAGATTGTTACATCTGTATATCTGAACCATGGAATACTGTTTCAAAAAAACAAAGTGTCTTAACTGATCATATTTCTTGGGTAAAACACCATAGTGTTCCACTAAGCAACTGAACATGCATTCAACTACTCAAAAGATTTTCTCAAAAAAAAAAAAAAAAAAAAAACTCAATATGATGAGAAGAAAACAACAGCCTATATAATATGACATGCAATACCAAAACAACTTGTATAAGATTATCAAACTTCTATATCAAGATTGCGCTTGACTGCTTTAAAAATTTACCTTGAAAATATGAAAAAACTGGTGATCCATATTTGACATCACTACATTATAGTCATGATACAAACTCTTATGCAAAATTCAATAGACATTACAAGGAAAATTTTGATGCATTCAAGCAGATATATAAACTGATTCAACAACCACAATACAATTAAATGCACTATATTGACTTAGTCGAAAAATTAAAATAACTAAAAACATAGTAATCAAAGATGAAATAAATCCATCCACTTTCAAGCTACAAATTCCCTCACAAACTTTGATTTTGACAGTATATACTGAGTTTGGCATCAGGATGAAGCTGCAAACAAAGAAAAGAAGAAGTTCAATATTGTTTACCCAAGGAAGAAGGAAAAAAAAAAAAAAAAAGCTTGAAACTGGGAAAAAAATTCCAAAGGATAGATTAAATAGTATACATAATTCTTTGAAGTAATCCAATATTAAATCCTAATTTATGGTCAAGTGCAAATTTCTTCTTGGCATTCTCTGTTCTTTAAAAAGACTTTTGAGAGATGGCTTGGCTTTTTGTTGTTTTGAGTCAAAGTAGTGTAAATCTCATTCACAACTCTAATGTGAGTCTGATTGACAGCAATAATCAAACACATTCAAGACAATCCATCAAATGACAAAACACCCAACTCACATTTGCACCAAATCTAAGCAGCCTAACTCACTGGCTTGAAGAAAGAAAGTCCAAAACCTCAGCTGAAATTTTTTTATTACAAAGAGGCAAGTACTTTTAGCTTAAAAAAAAAGGAAAGAAAAGAAAATGCAAGTCTAAAACTCTTCCCTAACCTATATCAAAAAGAGGAAAAAAAAATGAAAGAAACATTCATCAAAGTATCCTTGATAGTAAGAAAGTCCAAAACCTCAGCAGAATTTTTTTTTTTACTACAAAGAGGCAAGTACTTTTAGCTGGGGGAAAAAAAAAAGCAAGTCTAAAACTCTTCCCTAACCTATATAAAAAAGATTATTAAAAACTAAGGTGAGGATTATGCTTAATTATTCTGTAAAAACTAAGGTGATCACTATTTGATCACTTAAGGTACAGAGCACTGAGCACATAGACTTGTTGAGTCTATATTCCACCGCAAAAGTTCTTATGTGATTATTTAATATTAAAAAGGTATATACTGACATACTACTTACAGTTTTATTACAACCTAAACTAATTTGGATTTGGTTAATGATCCAGAACAAAATGAATTCTCACCCAAATACCTTAATCAAAACCAATCCAATAGTACATTACATTACTCCAATATTTCTGAAACCAAACACAGCCAGCCTAACATGAATGATATGTAAGTATTAACATAAGGAATCTAGGCTAGCTGGGAAAAAAAAAATCACAATCAGATTTTTTTTAGGGTGGCTTTTGGCAAAAAATTGCAATAATAAGACGAGAAAACTACTTGATGAGGGAACATTGTTGCCACCACCATCATCATTATCGTCATACCCAACTACAGACATGTCTTCTTAACATTGAAACTCCATTCAAAATTAAAACCCATTTATAACAAAAATTACGTCCTACTTGAATAATTAAAAATTTTCCTTCACCACCTTGGCAAGCTTTATAAACATGCAAGAAACATCTAGAAATCCTACTAAAAAAGAGCTAATCTTCACCACCTGTTTTACAATGCATGTCAAACCTCACTTGAACCCTTTGACATTCAGCTTGTCTTTGTCTTTTCTATACTTTCTTTCTTCTAAAATATATTGGACAATCTTGACTGTGAACAAATAAGTAAATCACAGCCACAATAACTGAGCCAAACACCTCATCATTATTTTAATACTCTTCATATGTAAGCAATCACTCAAACTTGTTTTCATAACTCATGTTTGTGCCATAACTCTCAACTTTCTTAGCCCTACAACCCATAATAAAAAAATAAAAAATAAAACCTTTACTGGCAGTGGCAATTTTTTGGATATAAGTTCTCATTTAAACTCTAATTTTCTTTTCTAAGAAACGCTTCCTTATCTATATATATCTAATAGTGTTTTCTGGATAAGCAATTAGTAGTTCAAAACTCATAGTTATCATGCTTTTCATAGGAATAACCCACCAAATTGTTCAAAAAGTTTTTCATTGGCACAAACCTTAATAGAAAATTACGAAAACAGTGAATGATAATAAACCAAAATACAAAACTCAAACAATATGATCCATACAAACAAAGAACTACAATAATTCTTTGTATCAGAATGGTAGAGGTTGAGCATAAGAAAATAAATTCATAGCTATAAATAATTATAGATATAAACACATTCAAAACTTTGTTTATAATTCAGTGACAGAAAATTACAAAAGGCCACAGATATAACAAAAATGGGATGATGATCATTTAACAATCCCAAATTTTTTTACAAATCATATAGAAGAAGTAAATTAGAAGGAAGCAAAAACTTACAAAAGGATTTAAGTTTGGCAGCTATTCAGCAGCAATTGCATGATGGTAATTTTGCCTACCATATCCACTTTTGGGTGTTTAAAACTTTATTCTACACCTACACATCAATAATGCTATCAACGTTAACTTTGGAGCAAATAGCAAATCACTAATTTTGTTGGTCCATGATTGTAAGAATCTACAAAAAAAAATAACAACTGAACTTCTAGCTTACTATTGTCATAAGGTAAGGCAGTATTTATAACATTTGAATTAAGATCAATATCCATCGATCGTTTTTATTACTAATGTCATAAATGATGACATGGTTTGTCTTTATAAAGGATGGAAGAACATAATTCTTTAGTATGCAGCACAATTGAAAATATTAACTACAAAATAAGATCTTTCTTATCTGATTAAAATCATTATAGAAGGAAAAAAGAATAATTGTTTATAAAATAAATTTAGCTTTCTGCATCAAATAGGGAAATAAACACCAAACAATAAATTTATTTTAGAAAACAACAAAGCTTCCATGAGGAATTCCATAAAACGTACTCTAAATTTTCTAGATTTAGCCTATCAACTACTCAAAACACATAGATTTTAGAAATATATATATATATATATATATATATATATATATATATATATATATATATATTGGGCAGTGTTGGTGCAGTAGCCAAAGGTCTTATAAATCAGGGATGACTGATTTGCATTAACATTTGGGGGAAAATATGTCATTGTAAATACAAAATTCCTGAAAAGAGTCAACATAAATGAGATGCTAGAAACTAAGATCCTATAAAACATGTAATTGTGTGCCAGGTAATTAAGTATAATTATCTAAAATTAAAAAACATTGCAGGTTTATATAAATGGACCATTACAAATTTTGAACGTGTATAAATACCAAACTTAAATTTAACAGCATAAAGAAATATTTTATGCTCTATTTTGTATATAATAATTCAAAAAAAAATAAAACATAATGGTTATAGGTAATTTACTACAATAGCAACTCAAACATTACAAACACTGGTGGGGAAAATGCAAGAGACAACAAACCATAAATATAAAAACACCATTTGAAATTGAAAATCTCATTTACAAAGACATCACCAATTACAACTGAAATACCTTAGAGTCAAGAAAACTTAATCTTTGGGGTAGACTAAAATCTAAAACCATCTTAGGTCATATGCAAGGTTTGTTGCAAGAGGATCAGAGATTAGTTTGTGAACAAAGCAAAAGTGCTTTTGGCTTTTAGTCAATTTTTGCTCTGCCCAAAGCAACTCAATGCCTTAGTTTTTTGGCTTTAGAAATTTCCAGGTTTTTCCATTTGGCACATAGAGTTGAAAGGGCTCTCTACAATCTTCTAGGGAAGACTCTTTCCCATACATTTGATCATTTTGCAATTAACTAATTTGGCCTAAAGTATAATGAACAATATAAAATGAAATTTTAGAATAAAAGCAACATTATAATTTTACCAAACAGTTTGTAAGCATGTAACTAAAATGTAGTTACCATTACCATTAGAACAATATTTTCAACGTAAAGACCATCAATTACATACAGTTGGGTTGATGTTCGGGTAGGAAATGCCTGAGAAGTTCTTGGAGGACTGTTGCTTATTCATTTGAAATTGTGGTGCAACACTATCTGCAATAAGTAAGCACATCATCACATAGCTATGGAAAAAAAATAACTGTGTACATGTTATGTAATATTACCAATTGCATCACATTTGGTTCATAATTCATTTTACCCACCATGCTGATATCTTCTAGACTTTATCCTTCTAAACTTTTGTTCATATTCATTGTTGATAAATGAATAAATCATTTATATTTATCACGATATGGGGTGGAGAAAATTGAACCCAAACATCACATATTAAGTCTAAGAGGGATTTCATCGAACATGTGGATTGCAATAAAAACAAATATGTAGAACAGTGCAAACTTTTACTTGCAGTCAAAGAAACCCAAAAATTCAAATCGGGTCCAATTTAGTAACATCATAGATACAACAACAAACAACTAAACACATTTTGCAGGATTAGAATATGTATATGATCTTACCAATAAAATCTATTCTGGCCCAATTCATTGTCAAATAACCCCATCATTGTATTTTTTAAATCGTACAGTGGCGGGAGAATGGCCTGACAGTGACAGTGGTCTTCTGATTTTCCTCTCTCTACTAAGCTAAAAAACTCGCTAACCCTCTCTCTCTAGCAAAAAAACAAATTTGTTCAATGAAAGATATAAAAAAAAATGCATTTTTAGAAATTTTGATAGTTGCAAATGGGTTAGATTGTAAGAGATGCTATTGTTCCTTGATAAAAAGGAGGGTTCTTTTCAATTTCTGAAGAGGCAAAATTGGTTTGCGATTTTGGATTTTCTGGAAAGGAACATGCAAATGGAAAGAAAGTGGGCTGAATTTGGTAAACTATATACACAGAAAGAGTATTCGAAACAGGAAAATTAACAACGTGAATTTAATCCAATCTAACAAAAATACCCAGACCTAAAGCATATTTGACACCAAATTTAAAGAACCAAAAAACAGAATCCATACCATTGGAGAGTACAGGTTTGATGGAGGTAGAGGCATGACAAAGATCGATTCAAATCTGATTTTTCAAAAAACTTTAAAAATTTGAAGAATACAATAATATAGAGAGCAAGAAACAAATACGTGAATCTTGAATTGGAAAAAGAATAAATTAAAGAACAAACCTATAGCCTAGATTGAAGGGATTGAATATTCTTGAAGAAAAAGATTAGAGTTCGTGAGAAGAGAGAGAGAAAGTTTGGGGATATTGGAAGAGACTGTACGGCTCTTCATCATCTTGATTGGTGTCTGATTTGGGTTTCAGTTTTTGATCTCTCGATCTCTCTATCTTTCTCCATTCTCAGCATCGCAAGTTTTTTTTGGGAGTATTGTAAGCCCTTTTAATTGTGTTTTAACCGATTAGTTTTTCTTTTATACAAAAGGTTTTTAAACGGTGCTATAGGTTTGCTAAACAATACAATGTATAGCTTTTTAATTGCAGACGTAATGGGGTTTAAAAAGTCAAGCGTTGTAACGTGCGGCTGTATTTTTAAAAAATTGTATACGTGTCTGAATATTAAATAGGCAGTTATCCTATTTGTCAACACGTCCTTAAATGTAGGAATTAACTTTCTCTCAGCTTTGTCTATTATATATATATAGATAACTCATGAGTTAACTTCTCACAAAGTATTCTCTCTGCAATAGATACACCAAAAATACAATCCTGTTTTTACCCCAAGGATTTTCTTTTGCATTTAGAGGCCATATAATTGTCAAGGATCTGTGAAATTTCTGGTTAAACATGGGAGAGCAATCACATGAGCAAGAATGAATAATTCTCAAGAATGGGTTCAAGTCACATGAACAACAATGAATACAAATTGAAGCGCCAATTTCTCCCAAATGAGAACAACTTAAAGCAAAAGCATCATATCAATAACTAAATTCGTAAACTAACAAAATGTGATGATCAAATCAAGAGTAGGATAGCTCAAATCTCCTGGTGTTTTCAGTTGAGAAATTTAAGGTCCAAATCCTTATTTCTCATTGTAAATATTGAATTATCGAAAAAGAATTATGACGATCAAAGCATGGTCTGTAAATTCAAACCTTCCTCTATTGTGTAGGGGTAAGATTAACTTTTAGGAAAACTGGATCACAAATCCAAGGATCCCTAAATAGAAAAACGAAAAAAATATATACATATTATTTGGCTAATGAATAGAGATAACCAGTCATATGGTGCGGGTAGGCCTACCTCAACTATAAAATAATCTTTTGACAAAAGCCTTTCATGATTACGACTATATATTGCTGCAATGGATAAACACACAAAAAGGCAAGTTTACCCATGAATGATGTCTACATACTTTTTCAGGCCTAATGTATAAAACAAGTGAGATTTTTCAAGTAAGAAAATGAAATATCCTAAGATGACGATGAAAAATTAATAGGATCATTCCTATTGAAGCCCTATTAAACTTATATGCTTTATTCCCTTGCTTCTCTGTTCTATTCTTCTCTAATTTGAAAGCAACTCTTACCCCTTTATCGTTTTGGGATTTCATTTTTGTTTCTAAGATTGTAAATTTTTTGTCTAACAATGTGGCCTATTAGGTGGCCGTTGTAATTGAGATGGGCCTATCTCCATCTCCTCTCTTCCTTCTTGGGTGCTTGTCCCTCAAGTTGGAAATGGCCTATTAGGCATGGCAAAATTATATTTAAAAGACATTTTTGTAGAAATGTGATATTTTAAAATTTGTACAGAAGAGAATTGTCAATTTTAGGACTGCCATTTATTCCCCTAAGTTCCAAATTAATCTAAGTTATACTCCATAGTGTTCTGGCAAGTAATCGACAGAAGTCTGGTTTCCAATTGCAATGGTTTTTTAATTGAACTTTGATTACTATAATGTAAATGCTTCTTTGGCCGTGATTCAATGCAAGTTTAATGTAACCTCACAAGTTGATATCATCATATAATACTAGTAGTCTAAGTGAAAGCTTGTACATGGCCTGCTAAACTACCAAAGACGTATAAGATATGTACATTGAATGGGGAATAATGTAATTCTGGAAAGGTTTATTACTCTTTGAGCATCTACAAATCATCTTTTGTCTACAAAATTTCTACAGTGCTAAGTAACCTACATTTGCTGTGTTAGTGAGCTAAATTGTACAAATTCATATGGCTATAGTATCAAGCATATTGTTAAACTAAACTTGTTGGAACCCCAAGTCTCGCTAATCAAGGAATTTTTCTATCCATATTGAGTTTCTCAAAGTACAAAGCTCAGAAGTTATACTTGTGGGGGTGGAGAAAGGACATGTCTTAAAACAGAGAACAAGACTCTTAGACACCAAAAAAAAAAATCAAGAACAAACCTTTTGTTTATAAGAATTTCCAAAGACAGTGGATGCACTTTTTCGATCTAGTCATATTGAGTCCCACACATTGATTTTAGCACTCAACTCAAAGGCCAACTTTAACACTCATATCTGTCTAGGCACAAATTAGGCTTCAAATGGACCTAACTGATTAGTGGTTTTTTTTTTTTTTTTTTTTTTTTTTTTTGGGGGCATAAAACGGATTAGTTGACTAGTGACCAATATTATAAATACCTTAATTGCGTATCTCAAGCTTACAAGTTCATTGGTGTGCATGCTCCAGGCAAGGAAAGAACCCAATGGGCTTTTGCTAAAGCTTATAACCGCCTAACATGGCACTCTGTATTGAACCACTGGACCATTATTTTCCTTTAAACAAACATTTTATTCATGTGTTGTTTAGCCTTTAAATTGAACCCAACTGCCTTTCTCACTCTTTTAGCAAGAATATGTAAAATAATATGAAGGATGAGGACACGATTTAGTTGGACTGTTGGTTAATTTATGTTTCTTCTGGTGCTCTACTAAATGACTGATTACCAGGAAGACATTCTTTTGTAGGTGATAAAACTAAAGGTTTTTATTTTCTTTAATTTTGGTATAAATACACACACAGACACACTAGGATAAATTCCACTACTTCAAAAGATCACTAACAAAATAACAAGATATAATTAGAAGTTGAAATCTGAAAAATCTGCAGAGAATAAAGAGAATAGATGGTACTGGTTAGTAATGAGGAAGTCAATTTGCTCATCTAGCAGAGTAACCATTTTTCTATAGACAAGTTTCCCGCTTACAGAATTTCCTTTGTGTAGCAATGGAATTAATAATAATCAAAAGGTAAAGCATCTCTTTTTTTCAAGGAATGATGTCAATTTTCTTGAAGTTTTGAGCTTTAAGATAAGTGGCTAATCCTATGGAGTGAGATATTTAAAGATTTCTGTGGCCTAATCAATGTGTCATGGGAAGATATCATAGTTCCATAAAACCCCATCAACTTTAGGACGAGCGACCATTCTTTAACTTACAAGGTACAACTTTCTCTTCTCAATAGTGGTACACTAAATAAAGTCTCTATATGTCTTAAACCGTCTTTACCCTCTCTTTTTTATTTGGAATCTGGATAATATGGTTAATAGACAATATAATCTATCAACATGAGGATCTAAAGCCAATTTTTTTAAAGGAAGGGGAGAGTATTGTTTTGGGGCTTTCAGAAATTGGAAATTTCTATGAGCTCTGATGAATGTTCAAATTCCAAAAATAGATGTTGATGCAAATGTTGTAGTCTCTCCTTCATGAACAGTCCTACTGTATGAATTTACTACACTAATTGATGAATAAAGGATGCTTCTAAGGCATTTTCCTCAAACTCAGAATTAGGCACTGCTATAGGGAAGCAAATTGTTGTGCAGATGCTATAACTAGTAGGGGAGCTTTGATGAATGTAATGTTTCCTTAACCTTTGAATGCATTATCGTTTAACAAACAAATAAATACACTTTTTCAATAACAAAAGAGGAAAATTCCCTATGATGCTGCTGGAATATGCTAAGCAATTGCTAGATACCAATCCCACATTGACAAAATGAATGATCTCTTAAATGTTTATAAGATTCCAAACAAGACCTGCATATTGCCGAGCTCAGTAATGTGAGCTTGTAACCCAAGTGGGGGCATAAATGTGATGGGACTTTGGTCCAAACTAGTTGGTCGGATTCCGTGAGGTTTCAGTCTGGCCCGCCTGTTCCAAGCAAAGAGATGAGCCAATGGAACTGAGCTAAAGCTCTGAGTTCAGTGGTTCCTAAAGATGAGGGCAATGCGTGAGGCTGGTTTCACAGAGCAGCGACAACCTCCCACTCTTTGCAATGGAAGGATAACGGGCTAGTGCCTATTGGTTCCAACATGGCCCCTTGGGTTGAACCCAACTGAACCATCACTTTTTTTGTTTTTTTTTTTTCTCTCTCTCTCTCTCTCTAGTTTTTCATTTCATTTTCATGACCAAATTAACTTTTCCTCCTACGTTGTTATTAAGGACAATTGAAACAACAATTCTCTTAGAAGAATCTAAAACAAATATGTCCAAGATATTAACTATCTAATCTAAAAAGTTAGTTTTTGTTTAAAACGATAATATAGACTAATAAAACATAGATTTGATCCCTTAGATAAAAATTTAAATGGTTCATAAAAATGCCCTGACAGTGATCTTAATTGAGAATAATATATTGAGTTTGATAGTTCAATTTGTATAAAATCAATTTTTTGATTTTCAAATGGAGGCGCAGAAAAAATGGATTAACTTTGCACACATCACAGTACACAAATACTTTTTTTTTTTTAAGAGAGAATCACTATTTAAACAAAAAAAAAAAAGGAAAAAGAAAAAAAGAAGAGTTCTTATCTAATAAATTAGAATACATGAATTAGATAATAGTGAGAAGAAAAATATAGGTTGTTTGTCTACACTCTATAACTTGGTACAATGATCGGACCACAATTAAGTCAAGTCGAAAATACACTTTTGGTCTCTACATTTTGGGCAGATTCACATTTTGGTCCCTTCTTTTTGGTGGCAACTACATTGGTTCCAAAAAATCGAAAATTGTTACCATTTTGGTCTCTACCATCATCTCAGTAATGAAAATTACCTATGTGGTGAACAAAGTGCATCATTGACATGTTAGATGCTGACACGACTAATTAATAATAATTAAAAAACTGATTTTACATTTAAAATGCCACGCTAGCATCTTAATTTTAAAAATCCACATTAGAAAAACTTTAAAAAACAAATTCCAAACTTCTGATATATATAATATATATATATATATATATATATATATATATAATTAAATAGAAACGAGGAGAATTTATATAAAATATTATTACTAGAATTTTTATCAATTTAAAATAGAATTTTACATGTTACAATTCCATTTGTGAAAATAATTTTTTTCAAAATTAAAATTGATAAGATCCTATTTTAAATTGAAAATGTCAAAAGAAAGATTAATTAGATTAGCGTTATTATATATTGAAAAGAAACTATAAATGAAATCATAATACACACCAAGAATAAGATCCAAAAGATTTACCATTACACACTCTTGGTGCGATGGTCACTCCATAAGTCCATGTGCTTGTGGGGTGTGGGGGTAAGGGTCGGGGTTCAACTCTCCAAGGACACTTCACACACATATACATTTAGATTAGACTAGAGTAAAATTTCTATCTTGTATAAAAATAAAATAAAATAATAAAAAAAAGATCCAAAAGATTTAAGAAAAGAAGCTTAAATAAAAGATAACTAGATTTTTTATTTTTTTTTTTGGAGAAGGAAGGAAAAAGATTACTAGATTTATTCGTTTATTATTATTATTTTTTTAAAGAAGGAGGGAAAAATATAACTAGATAAGTGTTCACAATTGAAGCTAAAAAGAAATAAAAGTTAAATTTCTCTCCCATGTCACAGTCTTGTCCTGCAAGTTTTCAAAAAACAAAAAAAGGAAAAGACAAATAGAATACATGTATTTTCTCTTTGTAGTCTATTCACATTTAAACTAATGAATATTATACATATTAATATATGTATTAGCTCTTTGTAGTCTATACACATTTAAATTATTGAATGCATGTGTCACCAATAAAATGTAAATAACTAAATATACTAGATGATATAATTTAAAAACAGAATAAAATACAATTGGGTTAAAGAAATTATTTAAAAAACAACAACAACATAAAGAACAAATAGTTAAATAAGTAGCTACGTTACGTAAAATTATTTCTAAAAGAATCGATAATATAAAGTGGTGGGGAAGTAAATTTTTTTTTTTTAGTGAAAGGTTCAATGTTGATAGAATGTAGTGTGAGTGCTTACATATAAGGATGTTGATGGTAAAAATAAATGTGGTAATATAAGTTAATATTTGTTATTTATTTTGAAATCCATCCTACATTAGTCACTATTACACATTTAATTGACTCTTTTTTTTTTTTTTATTTATAGAAATTTTCAACATATGGCGTTTACTCTTGATGATAGCTCTTTTACAATTTGTGTTTGAGTCAAGTACTTGACTCAAACACAAATTGTAATAAATCACTAATTACCTCAAAAGATAGACACAAATAGATTGTAATAAATTATTGATTGTCTAAAATGTTTAAGTTATGAATTAAACCACTTGATATTTTTAACATTTCAAAGAAGGTAGAGTGGAGAAAAAAATAAAATTCAAGACTTCTTACTCTGGTTTTATGATAAATTACTAATTATCCCTAAAACTTATGTTGATAGGAAATAATGAATCTAATCATTTATTTAATTATTGTTCTTTGAGAAAATTATTTTTTTAATCATAATTCTATTATATTGAGTCCAATTACTCAAGTCACAACCCTAGGTGTCTAATCTAATCTTAAAAAAGTGAAGGGTGAGCCTGCTAAGCTAATCTTAAAAATCTTACTTATTTGTCAAATGTTTTTGTGACAAATTTTGGCTTCAAACTTTGTTATACCTAAGGTTACAACACCTACTAAAAATTTTAACATTACCAAATTTTTTTAAAAAAATATCCTAATTGTGGATTGAATTTTCTTTATATTCTTAACACGCATGTCATGTTT